>SAXG01000042.1:230593-358134 GCA_012932865.1 Amylostereum areolatum
AATCTGCGCCTCTCCGACCTTCAAACCTGCGCCTCTCCGACCTTCAACCTGCGCGCGAAGGTGCCGGTAGAGACGGTGAACGCAACGAAACGACGGCCTTCATCGGCCGGGGCCGGTGGTGGTGGTGGTGGTGGTGGTGGTGGTGGTGGGCCGAATGGCCGAGCCGCCGTCGTCGACAGGCGGCTGAACGGCAGAGTGGGTACTAAAAAGGTGAGAAACTCACCTTCGCTTTGCGACTCGGAACTCACCTGGGCGGGGAATACACAGGTGGAGAGGGCATGCGAACGCCCGCGGTTTTGACGAAAGGACGAAACTTGAATGGAGGGAGGGAGGGTGGGTCGTAGAGGAAGAGCGGGAGTGGGGCCATGTGGGCAGAGGTGGTGGGCGGAGGTAAAGGGTGGTGGAGGCCGAAGGAGGACGCGGCGGGACGTCGAGAGGACGCGGTGGGACGGAGTAGGACGCGGAGGAACGTCACGTCGAAGTGGTGGAGGTCGAAGGAGGACGCGGAGGTCGACGGAGGACGCGGAGGTCGAAGGAGGACGCGGAGGTCGAAGGAGGACGCGGAGGTCGAAGGAGGACGCGGCGGGACGTCGAGGGGGTGGAAGTCGAGGTGGTGGAGGACGAAGGAGGACGCGGCGGGAGGATGAGGAAGTAGGACGCGGACGAACGTGGGGACGGAGTAGGACGCGGAGGAACGTCACGTCGAAGTGGTGGAGGTCGAAGGAGGATGCGGAGGTCGAAGGAGGACGCGGAGGTCGAAGGAGGACGCGGCGGGACGTCGAGGGGGTGGAAGTCGAGGTGGTGGAGGACGAAGGAGGACGCGGCGGAAGGATGAGGACGCGGTGGGACGTCGAGAGGACGGGGCGGGGACGTCGAGGACGCGTTGAGGATGAGGACGCGGCGGGGACGGAGTAAGTAGGTGGCGGGGACGGAGTAGGCGGCGGAGGGACGTCGAGTTGGTGGAGGCCGAAGGAGGACACGGCGGGACGTCGAGGCGGTGGAAGTCGAGGTGGTGGAGGACGAAGGAGGATGCGGCGGGAGGATGAGGGCGGGGCGGGGACGACAAGAGGATCGGCGGGGACGACGCGGCGGGACGTCGAGAGGCGTGTGGGCCGTGGAACGGTGCGGGGGGGAGAGAGGTGCAGCGGAATCAGGGGTGGACGAGGTGACCCTCGGTGCAACGCGTTCTGTTCGCAAGAACGACAGGGGATCGACGCGGATCGACGCGGATCGACGCGGAGTCGAGCGGGATCGACGCTGGCTTCACGCCCAGCCACAGTGCTCGCGCGTCGCGCGGGCATGGAGGCGGGGCGTGCACGCGCCGTCCGGCGGGACGTCGAGGGGGTGGAAGTCGAGGTGGTGGAGGACGAAGGAGGACGCGGCGGAAGGATGAGGACGCGGTGGGACGTCGAGAGGACGGGGCGGGGACATCGAGGACGCGTTGAGGACGAGGACGCGGCGGGGACGGAGTAGGCGGAGGGACATCGAATTGGTGGAGGCCGAAGGAGGACGCGGCGGGAGGATGAGGACGGGGCGGGGACGTCGAGAGGACGCGGCGGGGACGTCGAGAGGACGCGGCGGGGACGTCGAGAGGACGCGGCGGGGACGTCGAGAGGACGCGGCGGGGACGTCGAGAGGACGCGGCGGGGACGACAAGAGGAGCGGCGGGGACGACGCGGCGGGACGTCGAGAGGCGTGTGCACGCACCGTCTAAGGTGGCTGCCGGGCGGACTCATGGGTTTAACGAACACGTTTGCCCCAGTGTGTCTGTGATCGGGGGCAGGGGGGCGACGCACCCTTCCAAACAATACGCCGACCACCCCTCCTGAATGGGTTATCGGGACGCATCGCCCCGCCTTTCCTGCGGACGTCAGTCCTGATGTAACGCGGCCCTGTGCATCACATCGTGCGACGCACGCGCGGACGCAGGGGGTCGCGTACCACAACAGGGGCGGGACTAATGGGAGACGTCGGGTGGCGGCGGGATGGTGGGGGGCGGCGCCGTGCACGCGCGCGACGGTGAACGTGAATTCACCAACCGCGCAGGCGTGGATGGCGGGGCCGTGGAAACGGTGGCTGGGGAGAAGGCAGACCAATGATGCACCAACGCCGAAATGGCGCCTTTGAACGCCAGAGAAGGGGTTAGCGGATGGAGAGAGGAGACGTGTGGGGCGCTCACCCGGGAGCCAAGTGGAATCTCCAACCCAAACGCATCCTTCGCACAGCTTGAGGAGGGTAGAGGGGGCGGCGCGGGCACCCTGACGTCGTCGTTGGACGGAGCGCTGCGGATTGAAACGTAGAGGTGGTGGAATGAGCGGCGAAAGGGGCGGATGAGAAAGGATCGGGGAGGGAGGACGTGAAGGAGGCGCGCGAGGAGCAGGCTGAGTAGAGGTCGAGATGACCTTGGAACGAGAAGCGATGATGCGCCACTTAAATTCAAGGATATATGGTTAAGTGGTAATATGCTACATAGGTTCCAAAGGCTGGAGTTCAATCCCGCAGGAAGTCATTTATTTTGTAATCGAAATTGAAGCCGGGCACGGGACCTGTGCCTGGGGAGGGAGACAGATCAGATGCAACCGGTGTTAACAGCCGGATGCAACCAGTGAACTGAACATCTACGGTCAGTTTGAGACAAGTCACAGCCATCTCTTGCAATTCAAGGACTTTCGAAAGTGTCTTGGATCATGGCTTGCTCGAAACCTTCCTTCATATGGTATTCCCCTTGCGCATAACTTTACATTGGCTCTAGATCATCAGGTATGTCCTTGCTTATTTGAAGTTTATACAGCATCCTAAAGGTCTGTTTTGGGGTATAGATTCAAGAGTATCGATACCTGAGGGTTCCATACGAGTCAATGGTAGACTGGCGTGAGGTTATCGATTATCTCCGATGCAGTCCTCAATTCCATGGTCACCCACGCTATGACTGTGTTATTGTGGACACAGCAAACCATGGCCATATTTTTGCTCAGATCCATACAGTTTTCACCTGTTCTGTTGATGGGACAGCACATCCCCTCGCTCTGGTCCAGCCACTTGACGCACTAATCGGTGTGAGAAGTCGTGTCGATCGGGACCTTGGACTACTCCGTGTTCGAGCAAAACCTCTTGTTCACTCCGAATTTATCTCGGTCAAGTCCATCGTGAGGGGTGCCCTCCTTGTTGAAGACTTCGACAAGCCAGGTGATTACCTGGTTGTGGATACAACCGACGGCGACATGTTCCTCCGGTGCAAGGCACTGCTCCGACTTTCTCGACAGTGAGCACCACTCGAAAGCTACCGGCCGCCCCTTCCATTCCTCCCTACCTCATCCTCCCCCCCTCTCCATCATCAATGTACATCAGCACGGCGCTCCGAAAGGACACGAGACTGGAATATGCCTCATACTATCATAATACACCATCCGCTATTTGTCGTCTCCACCCGACTCGTGACTCCTCGAACTTGAGCCGACGAGGAAACGGGCGGGTCTCACAATCGACTAAAATCTGCACCTCGTCGCGCTGCAGTTTGGGTGTATGCAGATGTTCCCCCATTCTCCAGACACAAAGCGGAGATTGCATGGCACCAAAGCGCGCAACCACAACTCCGCGGCATGTCGTGCACCGCACCATCCCCAAGGGCATGCCCGTTGGCCGCCTGTGCTCAGTGTCGGCCATGAACGACCTCGATTTCGACCTATGCACGATGTGCCATGCCTGCGGAGCGCGCACCCAGCATGGCGCTGACGTGTGACCTAGCCAAGGGGAATATCGCACGCGCGGAGGCGTTGCTGCAGTGGAAACACTCATCCAGAGCGACTTTTCGACCCTCGAGACGCACGGGCGCGAGCGGTGGAAGTCCCTGCCATAGTTTGTGGACAGGTACTTCGACAGGTTCTCGCTTGACGTGACGACGGACCTGTCTTCCTCCACCCGTTGTTGGACAGGGATTTGGCTTCTGGGAGGCCCGGGGGCTCCTCCTCCTCGGGTTGCCCTCGGAAAAGAACCCGCTAACCAACCCCCTTTCTCCAGGACCCGCCCTTCGCTATATTTGCCTCTAGCGCGCCATATCTTCCGTGCTGACCCGTGCGCGACGACGTGGAAGCCAACGCCCATCATCTGCCTCGCGCGGAGCTCGGGCTCGCTCTTCGACGAGTGCAGCAGCACCGCCTCTGTCGCTATATTGTGCCCGGTGTCGCGACGATGCAGTCCCCGCACGGCTTACGAAGCAGCAGCAGTCACCGGCATCTCGTCGGGCCTGTGAACGCGCAACTCCTCCTCACCACCTTCTCCGCCGACGCCCTCAGAGTCCATACGTCGTCCAGAGAATATTATGTTACAGGAAGGACAATCGAGGGCTCGCGGGGAGCGTGCTGCTCCTCCGTAGGCCATGCGAGGACCGTGGCGTCGCAACGCGGGACGCGCTATCCGACGTCGACGTATCGACAGATGCGCCAGCACTGCTGCACTCGGCGAAGAGCGAGCCTTCACTCCGTGTGCGCGCCACGGATGCGCGCGGGAACGGCTCCCTTCCTACACACAACCGGCTTTCTACAACTCCCACAGGCGTTTGGTCACCCTTCCCGCGCGACATCATCCTAGATGATTTCCAGGATTCCTGCTATGTGGATGAGGACACGGTGCTGCCCACCGTCTGCGTATTCCACGCCGCCCTACGCCGCGCCCAACGTCCCGGAAGGCGCTCGCGATGGCTCCCCCCCGAAAAAGCCCTGCCAGGATGCGGTCCCTCCCCTTCCGCATCTTCCCTCCCCCCTCCTTTTCCCTCGCAGGACCTTCCTCGCGTCCCTCATCCTAGCGAAGTTCACGCAAGATACAGGTCACACGAACCGCGCCTGGGCGAGGCTCGCCGCTCTTCCCGCACGGGAGATCGGTCGTTGCGAACGTGCCCTCGGTGAGGCTCTCGAGTGGCAGACGTGTCGTGCTTTGACGACGCCGATGCCCCCCCCCCCCCCTCCCGCGAGGCCACACCCCCAAAAGCTAGTCCATTCCTAGCGACTGCGTACGCGCTCAACAACAGCGGGATGATGGCGAGTTCGACGCCGACCTCCTTGTCAGACCCGAAGTACAACCCCTGAACCTTTCTGCAAATGAGACAACGCGACAACGCGGATGTCCGGTGGCCAACCGCAGGGGGCCGACTCAAACGCTCGAGCCCAAACCCCGAGCCCGTTCCACTTCCGTTTAGCTCCCGGCCGCACCTCCTGCGCCGCCAGCAAGCCCAGCCGTCCGGCCTTCGCAATCAAAGCACGATCTGCGTCAAGCGCAAGCCATCGCCACGCGTGCAGAGCACCCAACCGCGTGAGACGAGTCCAAAGCTGTCCTCTGGGGAGGAGACTGCTGGGGAAACAAAGGCTGGCGAGGAGACGTATGCGTCGGAGGCGACCAATTGGATGGTCCGAGTCGATGAGCATGAGGAACAAGTGGTGGAGGGGCAGGAGGACGATGCGGAGGGGTTGGACAGGGATATTCAACATTCCCACAACACAATCCGCTAACAGACTCATCGCCGCGTTCTGGCTCGCCTCCGATCGCCCCAGAGTCCGGTGCGTCTTCACGCAGACTCCCCAGCGTCTCGAACAATGCGCGCTCGAGTAGTAGGAGCTCCAGTCGGAGCACGCCATTCAACCTCCCGGACGATGTCAAGGGCGATTTCATTGTTGTCGGGGCGAGGGAGGAGAGATGGAGTGGACCCCGAGTGTGAGTCCTTTTTCATTTCAACTCTTTCCGCTCCACTTTACACACACACTGACACTGTTCTCGCCATATTCTAGCTTCCGCGAAACATTTTGTGGTCGTCTGTGTGCGTGACCCCCGCTCCTGTTCGCCGCGGCCTCTGTTGATCTTGGAAGATTACCGTCATCGAAGCAACACGAGGAGTGCCGCCCGACGTGTCACGATGGTGCGTGTTTCTCTTACGGTTTCTTTTCCACCAAACTGAATGTACACAGAGTATATATCAGATGTAATATGCCTACGCGCGATGGGTATGGTGACCGTGGCTGACCCGCCTCATGTCTATGTACGTGTTATGCGTGCTCTCGGACCACGCCCCAATAAACTCAATCATTTTCAAGGTTTCCTTATCCTTCTCCGCCTCATGGCATCCGACATAAAAACCCCTTCAGCGCTGCCATTTTTCACCATCGCGTTCTCACCATTGCGTTCTTTCCGAGCCCCCTCACCTACGATATCATCAACCTCGCTCTCGCCTACGATACCACCCCTTCGAACACCAGCATGGACGATGACCTTGTACAAGCCGAGCTCGACGATATACGCGCCCTCATCGACAGACCCACGACAACGCTGCCTGGAAATGCGACGATTTTGGACTACCAACGGGTAAATACTATCGCGTCGTCCCATTGCTCTTCCTTACTATTTTCCAGGTCAATCGATCTCTCCAGCTCGACTATCAGACGCTTCAACAGCGTAGCAAGGTACTGCTCGATATGTACGGGGAACTCCAGGAGGAGCTAGTCGAGATCAAGCGATCGCCGGGCACTCGTACCACGCTCGTCGGTGAGGAAAAGCAGATCTCGCGCGCTGGAGGCAAATTTTCTATTATGAACGAACTCTGGCTCACCGACGTAGTGTTCGAGACTCCTCGTCCGATGGACATCGACCCGATGCAACCTACGCGCTACGAGAGCGACTACGCGAAAAATCTCGCTGCGACGGCGGAACTGTACGATTCCCTCCCGCCCTCGCTACAGGTTGTTCTGGCCGACGACAAACGAAGGCCATGGTTTGTCAGAACGGTGCGTTTCTCGCTTTCGTCTGTGGTATATGACTATATAACTGTTCGCAGTTTTTGAAACAACACGTGCAGGAACGCTACAACGCCATCAGCCGTCTCCGTGAGTGTGCATCCCGTGTCCTTCCTTACAACGCCGGACACTTCACCCCAGATTCCAACAACAAGGATATCCCCGGAATACATGGGCTCATCACGGATCCGGTAAGTGGCGAATATGACGAGTTTCCGCCACTCCTGTTCGGCGATTACGGGAACGAGGACACGCTCTTCAGGGGCGAGATTCTACCGAAGGTGAGTATGGTCACAATCTTTACACTGTGGTCCATCTAACCGCTCCGTTGGATAGATGCTGCGCGGTCTGCTTTTGGGAAAGTCCTCACTGGACCACCAGCGCCCTGCGAAAAAGACCGGGAAAGTCGGCATATGGGGGCTAAACGGTGTGACTGCGGGCGCGATAGCAGGCGTCGCTACTATGGTGCGCCATCCTTCTTTCTCGTGTCGTCTCAACATTGTTCTCACGTGATTGCAGACCGTGTTCGTTCTCTCGCCCGATAACGAGTTCGTGCGGGAGGGCAATGTGACGAAGCTCAAGTATTTCGAACTCTTCGACGCATACAAGCTTGCCATCCTGTCCCTTCCTTCTAATATTCGCAAGAACCTCTTCGCTTGGTGGGATACCATCGTCTTTGGCGCTCCGGCTGTACACTTGGAGTCCGAGTACACCGACTGCAGCCCACCACAGCCCCTCGACAGGGTCCGAGCCCTCATCGCGCGCATGTCCCTTTTGGATACGGTGGAGAATGTTTCCGAGGAGTCGCAGGGTAGACAGCCCGTTGATGACTCGAACGGCGAGGACTCGAACACGGCGATAGCAAGTGTGGCCCAGCGCAGCCCTACTCCTGTACCTGGATATTCCACTTCATCCTTCGCCACTTCGTCCCTGCCTTCGTCCGTGTCGACGACGCCTATTTCAGTACTTGCACCGATCCCAGTTCTCGCGCCGACCCCAGTTCTCGCGCCAACCCCGGTTCTCGCGCCGACCCCGGCTCTTGCGCCCACTTCGGCCCTTGCGCCCACAACATCAGCTCGAAGGGTGACGACGCGCGACCGTAGCGCTACACGTGGGTCCGCGGGCAAGGCAGGCGCGGTACGCGCGAGCGGTGCGTCCACCGGCGAGGGTGCAGCGGAACCGGTGGCCGTTGTTGGCGGGAAACGTCGTAGTGCTCGTAAAAAGTGATCTGTGGGCATGGTTGTGTATCTACATGGACTTTCTGTTGCATAGATTAATTGTGCATCGGCTTTCAATGAGCCTCAGGAATTTCAATGAAGGACTTGATGTTTTCTTCAGTCTAAACTGGCTACAAAAGGCCGCATAAATTGTAGTTGGATTCCCCTATATAAAAAGACACCGTGGCTCAGTGGTTTTGCTATACTGACCTTGTAAGTTGTACTAAGCTTATACGGGTTCGACTCCCGTCGGTATACCCACTTTAATATAATGTACCTTAATGTAGCTAATCATGTGATGTCCTTATGTAATATGTAATCGGAGTACTATATCAGTGTGAACGTAAATGAATAAGTGGTAGCACCTTAAGACAGTCCAAAACCAATAAGATAGTACAATAGATAGTAGTAAGGTAGCAGTAGGAAGATAGTAATAGAAATAAAGTAGTACCAGTACTAGTAGAACAGTAAGGTAAGAACGGGTAAGAATGGGTGGGAGCGGGTAAGAGTGGGAGCTTCTGATAAGGCCTGATCGTGATTATCAGGTCTGTTCCTTTTGTCAGCGATCCGTGTCAAGCCGATCATGACTTCGCCATCAATGATAAGTCCATGATCAGGGCAACGGCCCTCCCTGGTAATGTTCCTTATAATGCCGAAAGGGGCATCTTGTCAGCAAGGAAGTCTCCATGATCATTATGATAATTTCGCGGCCTCAATTATGGCCCTTTGCGTCATTATCATGAATTATAAGTCGATTCCCAAATTTCCGACAAAACCGTGGGAATCATTGTTCTTTCGAGGAATCCACCACTGTCGCGGACGCGGTCCCTGGGCCCGTCAACGTTGGACTCTTTCTGTGGACTCCAGCCGCTGGCATACTCTGGAACTGTATATCGTCTTCATCCCCATCATCTGTGTAGTCAGCCACGAGATCGGCACACTTTCGACTCACACCTTCCTCGATCGAAGTCCCAGTCCTTAGGCTTTTGCCAGATACCTCAACACAGATCGGACGTCCTCTAGTCTAGAATGCACTTAACGGTCTCAACCGCGTACTACTGTCATACAACTACAGCAGCTGCAAACTTTGCTTGGGGGTGTCGTACCTAAAAGGCAAGTTCTCGACATCGCGACAGCACTGACATGCGGTGCCATCCCATAAGTAGGATCTCAGATTTGTGAGTAGAGAAGCGCCATCAGCGAAAAAATGTTTGGCTTCAATACATTTACAAGGCTTTACAAAGGCCATAATACTCACCGTACGGTGAACTTTTCACCCAGGTTTAGAGGACCAAGTTTCAGTTTTGCAATGCCGCCGCAAGCTTTGACAATGACACAGAAGTGCCACGAAACGGTGAGCTAAACCTAAACTTTAGGTTGATTCTCCGGCTTTCTTTCCCCTTATGGGAATATAGCCCTCTCGATTACTTGCGATATTTTAATATTATTTAATCGATTTGTTTTTGATTGATAAATGATCTTGTCTAATTTCAAACAGCTAAGTTAAGGACATAACTATAAGGACAGTACAGTGTATTATAATCAAGTCTACACTCCGAAGTACTGTAGACGGAGAATGTCAGCTACGATGTAAAGGTATCAAGGAGCAAAGGGGACGTACCGTGCGCTCGCCCAATGTCTGATAATAGGGCCTCTGAGATACCATGGATGTCAGTTCGCGGTCAAACTCGAAAGAAAAGTACACGCACCTTGAACTTCTCGAAGTCGCGTCTCCGGTTGTTGGAGAGGCTGGCTGAGGGCGAGGGCGACTTTTAAGCACCACGCTGCAGGGGTAGTCCGGGGTCCTGAAGCGCAGCCATGCGGGATCGCGTTTCGACGGTAGAGCTCGGAGAGAGGCTCAGAGAGTGAGCTTGAGCTTGTTTTAAGCTCTTGAACGCTCGGAATTCCTCGGTCCGCCGTCCGAGCGATCAAAGCGTCGGTGTCGTCGTCCTTTCGTGAACTTGCAATCCCTGCCAAAATGCTCGCAAGCCTCTCGGGGTTATATGAAAACCTTCAGCGGGACGGACCTGTTTTGGATCTGGAGCAAGCCTTGGCGAGGCGAATCCAAGATAGTGGAAGGCTGGTATGCGTCGGTGGATACCCTTACAATGGATTACATAATCGACTAAGCCTTGTAAACGACACGCGGAAAAAACTGAGGAACGCTTTTTCGCTGATGGCCGTGACAGAGATTCCATGGTATTCGAAATTCGATTGCTGCAGCTCCCGACACCGGTGGCGGTGAAGAAAACCGTCGATGGGCGGCGACCATTCGGATTCTCGTTTCGTTCTCGAGTCCCGAAGAGCTCTCTCAGCCGATGTCTGCCGAAGCCCGGGCCTGGTCTTTACCCTCCAAGCACCGAGGAATGATTTTACTCGAATGGCATCTCAGGCTGGCGGTGCGGGCGGTGACTCTGGAAGAGTCGACTGAGGTAGTGTTCTCCACCGCTGTTGGTCGAAGCGGTTTGTTCTGCGGCAGCGCTTTGACAACTGGCATGAGGCACTCGGGAAAGGGTGGCACCGCATTTTGTGCAGCCTTATAACATCCTGATTGCCGGACGACTCTTCAGAAACACCCCCACTTACGAGTCAAATGCCGCAATCGCCCGCATTCAACTCGTCCACTTCGAGTGCTATCGCCTCCTCCCCCGCCTCCAAGCAGAGATCTCCCACCAATATTATCTACTCTTACAAGGATGAGCTGGTGGTTAGCGCCCTCGCGGCGACCTATGAAGTGCGTCCCCCCTCTCCTCAAAGTCAAATGCCACTAACGCGCGACTACCTTTCCAACAGGATGCGATCGACCAGCTGCAGCTCATCTACCCCGACCTAGAGTCTGTTCCCCGCGAGAACATCCACATCTATATTGATGGGATACGACACGGCCAAGACACCAACGCTCGGAAGATGGTCCGTATCGCACCCACCTTGGAAGCGTGGCGCATTCTCTGCAATGGGTTCGTTGCCTGCCAAGTCTTGACCGTTTCCGTTTCCGAGGATTCTCGAGATACGCCACCCGATGGCAGACTCGGCGCTCCGACGATGGATGTCCCTGCACGCCCAAGGAGCCCGTGCTCCTCCATATCCTCAAGGTTTAGTCGGTAACGGCCATTTCGTGGCCGTCGAGCTTTGGACGTCGAGCGCACGAACGTACGATGTCTTCGTTTACTATCGAGACCTCCGGAGGCTCAGTGACAGGCTTTGTCGCTTTATGGATAATTCCGCGTACTTTGCCATCTTCCCAAGGCTCTCGGTTCATCGCGATGTATCCATCCACGTCTATTACTACATCCCGCAGCATCTAATAAATTATCGGCTTCGCATGCCAGTGCCCAAGGATAAGCTGCCAACTACCCGCGCCGACGTGGACAAGACCGATTATGACAAGCTCATCCTTCGGGACGGCGATATGATTCTGTTGAAGGACATGAGTGTGTGCCAGGGAGATATTTAAGTATGGACGAACCTCGTTAGTGAATCGGACCACCTGCTTTCCCAACCGCCTCACGAGGTCCTCGACCGTTTGGGGAATCCGTATCTGGCAAACCCAACGGCTGCAACCCGATATCTATTTGCCCAAAAATGAGTACGAGGGCAGCCAATTGGAACGTACACTGACATTTATGTGGATCTTGGTTGTCTTCATGCCTGCCAGCAGGCAGGGATTCTTTGCCGCGCGTAATTTGAGATCGCTCGTCTTCGTCGCATCCTGGAGCGGGATTCCGATCGCGCCGTCTTCAAGAAAGAAGAAAATGGGCATCTCCAGGGAGCACTTCTGTTTCCTCCGGGTGCCATCGTATGGGATCCATCGTTCTTGGGGAATGACCCGGAGTGCTACATCGGACGTCGGGATATATGCGGAATCCACGACACATGCCTTTGGCCTGGTATCGTCGAGGACGTATGCGGTGAAAAATACAAGCGACGTATTGTCCGGGGAACAAACAGGATATATGTACTTGCAGGGATCGTCGACCCCGAGGAGTTGGGCGAAATACGACATGGTACCGGTCCCGAACGTGCTTGATACGAAGCCTGTTTCAATATGAAGCAGTTGTCTCTATAAAAGCGAAGGACTCAGAAGCGCAAACGCACAGAATATAGCTCATGCTTACTGTCGCATCTTCTGTAGGGCCCGGAACGCGGCAGGTACCGTCAGAAGAAGGCCAAGGCTGATGAAAGTCAAGCTGACACTGTGAGCGATCAACGCCGACATTTGCGTTGAGCTTGTTTCGATGAACTCTACTGACCTCTTCGGGCGTTCCCGCAGTCATTGTTCGAGGAAGAAGACTGCCGCCCGTTGACGCTGAATCCTGACTCGGAGACGTGGCTTCATCGTAAGACGGGTCGATAGCGCCTTTGAATATTGTGTCGTCTTGAGGATTTATCTCGTCGTGGCACACGGGAAGGAGGCCTAGAAACGGCGTACCATATTCGTAGGGAGTGTCAAGAATATCGTCTTCTACATATTCCTGAAAACCGCATGAGATATACCACCAAGGACAAAGAGTAAAGATGTAATTACGTCAATCGATGCCACCCTTAGACCAAAGTTGTTGCACTGTGGCCAATCATGGACGGATAGGTTCTCCCCCCGGAAGCCAGGACCATCCCAGTACGTCGACTAGAATCTGGTTGTAAGAGGGGAATATGAGCGTGAAGAAACCAAGGAGGAGACGCACTTGCATCGAAATCTGGAGGGGATGCAGTACTAGACTGAGAGATCATACCTACCAGTGTTCAATTTATACTGGCGAACGGACATCTCCATCATGTATAGTGAGTCGAGTCTATCCACCTGTACAAATATCACTTTTTGCCAAAGCAGCGCGGCAGGCGAGGACTGCGAGGTATCAGGCGACTCTGTAAATAGTCCACGCCCGGTCGTGAGGAGGCACCGCGGATTTTTTCGGAGTTGACATGGTTTGAAACGGGTCCTGGGAGGAGGTAGACTCGTAACTAGTTTGATCTAACAAGCCATTGAAGTTACTAGGGAGGAGGAAGGATTTCCCAACGCTCGGTTCATGATGTATTCATCTTTAGGACCCGTTTCAAACGCATTTCGACTGCGAAGAAATCCGCGGTGCCTCCTCACGGCCGGGCGTAAAGGACTAGCAGCTATGTATAGGTCTGAAATGAAAGATTTTAGCATATGTATTTTTTTTTGCGCGTTGGGCATCTTGGTCCGCAGTTATTGCCGTTTTCGGTCAAGTTGGCGGAACCGCGCGTCGCGCGGATTTCGAGCCTTCCACCCGCGCGGACCTTCCGCGAGCTGTAGACACCTCATTTTCTATCCGTTTTCCTTAAATCTTAGTGTGTTCGAGTCGTAAGCATGACCCAGAGGGCACCCCAGCGAGATCGAGTTGAAAATCGAAGGAAATGCGCTTAGCGGCACCAGTAGGCCAGAATCCGGCATCTGCGCTCTTCTGCAGAGCATAACTTGGCGAGATCTTCACTAATATACCTAAATGTTAGCCATAGACCATTTTATGTGTCTCTTCCAGGGCGCCCCTTGTTCAAATAGACACAATGTACGCAGTAGCACTCTCTCAGAGCATGGTCATGCTAGGCAGGGACCGGCCAACACTGTCCCCAGGTGAATTTTCTGCAGCTGAGATCCAAACAAGCACCGGGTGCCCTATCAACGTGTCGTAAATTATTGCTGGTTCAATATTTGGGTAGTTTGGGGAAGGTTCCGCCAAGTTATGCTCTGCAGAAGAGTGCAGATGCCGGATTCTGGCCTACTGGTGCCGCTAAGCGCATTTCCTTCGATTTTCAACTCGATCTCGCTGGGGCGCCCTCTGGGTCATGCTTACGACTCGAACACACTAAGATTTAAGGAAAACGGATAGAAAATGAGGTGTCTACAGCTCGCGGAAGGTCCGCGCGGGTGGAAGGCTCGAAATCCGCGCGACGCGTGGTTCCGCCAACTTGACCGAAAACGGCAATAATAGTGCGTCAAGCGATCCACGGGGCTTTGAAGTCAGGCTTGTCGGCAGTAGAGCTGGAGACATTGATGAGTGCTGGAACTCCGCAGAATGTGGCGCTTACGGTGTCCGTTGAGGAGTTGGACGATGCCCTCTTCGCTCGTCATGTCTGCCCGTGCACCGCGTTGGGCGTTTTGGCGAAAGGCCGCGGCGGGACCAGGTCTCGGTCGGGATCTAGGAGACCGGGCGCGCGCGAACCGGTCTGGTCGGCAAGCCGTCGGCAGTTGGGATCGGTGACGCGGCAGACGGCAGACTGCAGACAATGGACGGAGGCAAACGAGCGGGCGGCGGGAAACGACGGGAGGGGTCCGCGCACGGTCTCAGCGTACGAGAGCGGCCGAAGACGCGCCCCGGATGACGTCGACGCGGAGGTCACGCGGTCGTGGGAATCCGAGACCACAAACGGGGGGACATGTCATATAAGACCCTCTAACTCAACTCTAACTGGATCCACATCCTTATCACAAAGCCCAGGAAGGTTGATCGCTTGCATGAGCGAGAAACGACAAGTTTGGATGTGTGACGAAGGCATGTCGTCGAAAAGGAATCGTAGGACCTGGCCATGGGCAATCAACTTGCCCACACGCCCCCTTGCCACTTGGGCGAGCTGCTTTGATCTCGATGGCCACTCTAGTCTCCGAGTCAAGTCCAATATTATTTTTGCAATGAGGCCGGTCGTATCGCCACCACTTCCCTCCTGTGGCACGCTATGGTCTTCTCTCTCCTTCCGTGAACAATAGGCTGTTGACGCTTATAGAGGACCCCCGCTCTTTCTCTAACCGAATTTTTTCCATCCCCAACAGACCGCCGAGGCGCATGCGCACACGATCCGGAATCGACGTCTCCATCCACTCCTTTCGTTCCTTCCAGCCTACCAAGATCCACCCATTCTCAACATTAAACTTTATCTAAACCCTTACTCCCGACGCGATGTCTAATGCAACATTGAAAATCTCCGCGATCGCCCTCGCCGTCGTCGTCATCCTCGCTCTGCTAGCTAGCACCACCTGGCTCGTCCAACGACGGCGCGCCCGCCTCCAGCGCCGGCGCTGTTCATTCCTTCCCATCCAGACGCCACCGCAACTCCCCATACAATTACCGCCCCAACCCTCCGACGCTAGACCGTTGCCCGAGGTAAACGAGTTCCCTGTCCGGCAGCAGAGCAGGCACCCCACCGACCCGCAAGCGCACGCGGCACACGGGCACAGAGGCCACCACCGTTATGAACAATCCGTGCGAGGTGATATACTCGTTGAGCTGCCACGGCGCGCGAGGACGACTGGACATGGAGGGGTGATGAGATACGATCCCGAGACTGGGGGATGGATGCAATAGTCTGTGATTATTGGCTCTCCAACTTTAAAAGACTGGCACCTCTCTGGGGTCACCTCTGTCTTGTAATTCTGCACAATGTAGCACCTTTCGAAAATGCGCATCGACTTCGTGCCTTTGACTCGAGATTCGGCCGGCGCCGGCGCGGGCTGGCGCGGGTTACTTACTCAGCACCGTCAGGGCCGCGACGCCGCTGCAGTTAGCAAAAAAAACTCAAAACCATTTCCCTCCTCACCACTGTTCCTCCAGCTGTGCCAAGCGCGCCACTCTGCTCAACATGTCAGTATGAAGCTACACACGCGCTACTAAGCTTACCATGCATACGCAGGGAAAAAGGAGACGAATACTGGATGGCTGCGGCATCACAGCGCCTGGCCGCCATCGACGGCTGCTTCACGAGTCGGAACAAAGTCGCGTATCCATCGCATATCACGGAGGCCCGCCAAGTCGTACAGGATGAACTTGCAGCGCTACAGAAAGCTACCCGCCTCGTAGGATCGCGTTGGAACGAACTCACCCCGATCTGTCGCCTGCCGCAAGAGGTGCTCGCGTACATCTTCCACCTGCATGTCATCGAAGCGCAGAACAGCGAAAACCCAGAGCCATATTTATTCAAGCTTAGGGGCACAGACATCCACTGGGTCGTGCAGCTCACGCACGTCTGTCGCCTTTGGCGTCATCTCGCGCTGAGTTTGGCCAGCATTTGGACCGACGTCACCTTCACCGCAGGAGTAAGATGGGCACGGGAGATGCTGGAGCGTTCCAAAACAGCTCCCGTCAATATGAAACTCGAGGAGCTAACGCCATGCGACTGGTTGGACGGTCCCGACCCTCACCGGATGTACAAGAGGGCGTCCCTCATCCCCGCGCATCTGCACCACATCCGATCTCTGAACGCGTGGGGCTGTCTTTGCGACGTTGAACGTGTTATCACATCTCTTGTCGCCTCGGCGCCCGTCATGGAGAAACTCGACATTATAGTCAACAAACACAGTAACGCATTTACCGGAGCAGATCGGTCGATCGTGCTCGGCCCTGATTTCCTCTCCGAAGACGCCCCCAGACTACGCTTCGTACGATTGCGGGGATGCGTCGTCCCGTGGACGTCCCCACTTTTAACGGACCTGGCATATCTCGAATTATCGCTCGACCACCGCTACCCAGCCGTATCGCTATCCCTTGGTTCCACCGCCGACCTCATCCAAGTCTTACAGAGTATGCCCGGGCTTGATTCCCTCAAGCTCGAGAACTGCTTCCCGCGGGACCTCGCGAGCCATCGCACCAGCACTATCATCAATCTCCCCATCCTCACCAAACTTGGCGTAAGCGGAACTGTCGGGGAGTGTTCTGCGCTCCTCAGATTGCTCGACACGCCTTCAAGCACTTCCCTTCAGATCGCCTGCAGGTCAATGGACGCTACCGGCAACGACTGCTGCATCGTCCTCCCCGCACTTTCCGCCCCGCTCCTCCGTGCCAGCCAAGCTGGATCCCAGCCCCAAAGTCTCGAGATCTCTCACGTAGGCTCTTGGTTGCGGGTGGCGTTGTCCGAAGAACCCAACTTCAACGGAAGCGCCCGCGTAGGAAACCCCGCATTCGTTGTCCAGTTCACATGGGCGCAGTCACCGCGCAAGCTACACCTGCCCACTATCAAGAAGGTGCTCGACTCACTGGCCGATTACATGAAGCCCTTGCGCACCATCCGCGTCCGGGGAGAGGCATGGCGAGCAAAGCACTGGCTCGCTTTCTTCCCAAACGCCACGCAGGTGCTCCATGTGTGCGGTGTCGGCATGGCCGGATGGACGCTCGAGCGAGCGATTGCACCGACGACCCGTTTGTTCCCCCAGCTTCAGACGATGAAGCTTTCCAAGGTCAACATCATGCGCGAACCTCCCGGCGGAGATTCATTCATCGACCAATTGAGCGATCAGTTGAATGCGCGCGCCGAGGCTGGGTTGGCCGTGGAGAAGCTGATCATCAGCCAGTGCACGGTCCTACGTCATATGGTGACTCCCTTGAGGGATGTTGTTGACGTGGAGTACGACTACTCACAGGGAGAGTTGAGTGAGGAAGACGTCGATACGGATGGTGAGGAGTAACCGGTACCTGCTACCAGCTGCTACCACTATGCAGGGACAAGGGAGAAATACAGGGTGTTGCATACATAAAGGTGGCTCCAAATTTATGCCAGCTGCGGTAATACTTGTGTAGTACGCTGCCATTCGCATTGAACAGACGCAGCTAGTGAGGCCTTGAGGCCTGGGAGTCAGGATCGACGCCGTCCACCGGTGAAGGTGAGCCTGAGGAAGATAGTACAGTAACGTCGACGACTCGACGCACATTATGGAGCATCTCGAATGCGAGCTAAGTACCCGTACCCGAGGACATTGGCAGCGGCGAAAAAAATACAGATAATACACGACATAAACCATAAAACATAAAAACAGCGAGCAAGATGGAAAAGATATGGAGAAGAGCTCAAGCTCAAGCTCAAGAGCGAACCGGGCCACACACAGCACATAAGTACTCAAACCAGTCCAGGGAAACACGGAAAGCAATCACTCTACGCGCTGTCGCTTCCCCAGCCTCGCCTCCTCGTCCGGTTGTTGGTTGGCCCCGTCCTCCTTCTCCACCTTATCCGCGTCCTTCCCGTTTTCGAGCTGGCCCCCGCGCAACTGCAGGACCCGGAGAAGCTCGAGCTCGCCCTCGGCGCGCGTGCGCGCGGTGCGCTCCTCCTCCCACATGCGCCGCATCTCGTCGAGCTGGGATTGGAGGTCGCCCATCGCCTGGTCCATGAGCAGCTTCTCCAGCGTCCACTTCTCGATGTTGCGCGCCTCGTTCTCCTTCAGATGGTGGATGTATTGCACCGCCCGCGACAGGATCGCGCCCTTCGCCTTCTCGCCCGAGCCGTTGGGGACGATGCGCCCGAGCTCGTTGATGCCTTCGTTGATGTTGCCACGACGTCGGCGCTCGACTTCTTTCTACAGTCGCGGGTCAGAGATGGAGACAGGACGATTGGGAAATGCGACAACGTACGTGGTTGTCTTTGCGCTGGCGGGCCCATTCCTCGGTACCCATGTTGGCCGAGCGCGAACTTCGCGGACGCGCTTGAGGTCCGCCGGACATCTGTCGGTCGTTCTCCTCTCCGTCGTCTTTATCGTCTTCTTGCTCTTCCGGAGCTGCATGTTGAGCGGCGTCCACGATAGCGCTCGCGACGGCCGCGGATTGGCTGAGATCAGGCGGGCCGTGTGGATGCGAAGAGGGTCCGGGATCGGCGACGGGGATTCCGTGGATGGGTGGGCCGCCAAGGCCGGTGGGCATAAACGGCGGTTGACTTTGGAGGGCATGGCTGATGGTGGTCATAAACTGTTTTGAAGAGATGGTGGAGAGGGCTTCTGCTGCCTTTTCCTTGTTTGAACCGGCCTATGCAAGGAACAGAGTTAGCCTGGGAACGACCGCGATGGTGTGGATGGGAAAAGCGCCACATCACACCTCCCGAAGACACTGGGCGGGGACGAGGAGGTAAAACAGGGGAATGTCCGTCGAATAAACGTGCCCAGCTCATGACACGCTGGCCGTACGCGCCCACCTGACTCTCGCTGACGCGCTAACGTGCCCCAGCCGTGATCTTCACCCCCGCATCACGTGGAGTCGTATGCCGACGCATCTCCTCCAGTGTAAGCGCGGTCGCCCGCCCGCCCGTATGGTAAACCGTCGGGGAGAAGGAGTAGGCTCACGGTGATCAACTCCCGGAGGCCGGGGAAGCTATCGAGGAACTGGTCGCGGTCTTGGGGTGGAACAGTGTTGAACTGCGTGATGGCGTCGACCAACGAGCCACTGGTGGGGGGCATGTGTATGGTGGATTCGTTGGGGGATTGTGTAGTGGCCATGGCGAGCTAGTTGTGAGAAGCTGGGACCGTGCTTATCGCGAGGAATGAGGTGGTCTTGAGGCTCTGCGCACAGAAGAGGCGGTGATTGCGACTGGAGGGCTCCGGGAGATGCGAATCAGGCGCGTCGTCGATGGGGGCGGGATCCTGGGGGATGTCGTAGGCGTCGGGCTCGACGGCGGGGACGGTGAAGAGACGGGGTGCGAGGGAGGGAGCGTAATTGCGCGCGGTACGGGGGGGAGTTTGTTGATCACGGGGAAATGCAGGAGGGTCACGAGGGTCTTTATATACACCACACGTGAGTTCCTGGCAAATACGGACAAACAAAGTACGGGCCCCCGAACACCGCGAGAAGGCTACCCGCCCGGTCCTTTCAAAGGGGAAAGCAACCAGGGAATAAAGCAGACGTGATATATATCCAGAAAGCAGAGCAATGCGCATAAGTAAAAGTAAACATACATACAGGGCGCCAGGTAAAGTAAATATCAAAGCAGATCTGCTCGTTGGAGGCTGTCGCGCAAGATGCCCTCCTCCACCGCGCGGAGCGTCACCCCGGTGGCCTTCGTGTCCTGGGCGCATGGTTAGCTTCACGGCGTATCCAGTACGATATGAAGAAGTGAGCGAGATACGTACGGTGACGGAGGTCAGGTGAACATAGATACGGCGCGGCTCAGGCGAATGCTGCCTTGCGATCTCCTTGAAATGCGCCTGGAAGTCTGCAAGCCCCCAAGCCGTCAGCGCGCCTCTCCGATATATAGGTTATGGCACTCACATTGCTTCACCGTGTCTAGGTCGTTGCTCCGATCTCGGAAGCTCGGCACCCAGTCCTTGACCTTCGCCCCCGCCTTCAGTTTCTCCTCCAGCAGATCGCACTTGTTCAGGAATAGCACGATCTGCGTGCGTGCGAGCAGCTTGAGGGAGCAGAGCGATTGCCAGAGCACGAAGCTGTCCTCGAGACGGTTCACCCGCCGGTCCTCGCGCAGCCGCTCGTCGAACGCAGAGATCGGCGCGAGGAAGATGATGGCGTTCATGTCGTCGAAGTACGGGAACCACGCGGTGCGCTGCAGGACATGAGTCGAAGAGACACGATGGGTAGGGGGGTGGGCACGCACGGAGGAGCGCGTCCCGCCGACGTCGTAGATCTTCCACTCATGCCCGGACTCCTCGACGTTGAAGCTGTACTCCTGCACGCCCAGCGTCCGCAGCCGCGCCCGCACGACGTCTGCGTCCGAGGGCTCGTAGTCCCGCGCGGCGACGCGCTTGATGTCGTTCAGGAAACTGACGATTCGAGGTCAGCGATCCCATCCAGATCCGGAAGAAGGACGACTCACAAGCCGGGCGCCTCCTCCATCCGCAATTTCTTCCTCTTCAGTAACTCCTTCACGAGCGGATCGTCCCACAGCGTCTGCATGTCCTCCGCGCACCCCGCGATGACCTCGCTGACCTCCGCGTCCTTCCTGCTCCGCGCCTCCGCCGCGCGGTTGTCCTCGACCTCGATACTGTGACGGGGCTTGAAGCGTTCGAGCGCGGACCGCCAGCCGTCGCGCGAGCGGACGTAGAACTCCTGCGGGACGATCGGGAGCGCCTCGGTGAAGGCTTCCGACGTGTTCGAGGTGACCTCTTCTGACGCGGACCCGAGGCGGCGCTCGAGGTCCTTCTGCACGTTCTTGAGTGGGGTGAGACGGAGGCGGAGGATGCGGTGGTGTTCGGTGAATTCGAGGCCGTGGGCTGGGCCGCGGGTTGGGAGGTCAACGGGGACGATGCGGGGGGAGGAGATGGGGGAGGACGGTCCGGAGCCGGAGGGCGTGGAGGTGGCGATGGCGTCGTTGAGGAGGTCGACGATGAGGGTGATGGAGCGGATGAGGTTGAGTTGGATGACGGCGCGCCAGGAGAGCCGCTCTTCTTGCCATGCGTCGGCGGCATACTTCATTTGAAAGTCTAAAAAGTCGTAGTTAGCGCGGTGCCCGACCGAGGGTTCGAAAACAACAGAATATTTGCCGAGGAAGGGTCAGCGTTACCCGAGCCTCAAGGCTGTCGGCTGTAACATCCCCATCCGTTCCTCCAGCACCCTGCCAGCACCATCTCGACCAGATTGCCCCACAAACCCTAACGACGATTCGACGGTCGCTCGACTCGCCCAAGGATCATGCAAACTGCACAGAAAAACATCGCATCGGCCCCCCTCGTGGCCATGCATCGACAGAGCACCCAGTCTTGCGACGCCCAAACAAAAGAGAAGTGCTCACTTTTCAGCGTCGTCGACTTGCCTGTCCGCCCCAAGGAATGTATTTGATCCATCAGCAACTGCCACAGCACGCACGCAACAGACAACGCACCGCTCTCGCTCTGCCCAAGCAGAAGCACCTTGACGGGCGGCTTCTTTTTCTTGAGGGCAGCACGCTCCGCCTTGAGCTGTTCATCGATCTCGTCGCTGATGCGCTTCGCCTCCGCCTCTTCTTTCTCTCTCGCCTCGCGCTGCTCCGGGGTCTCGTCCTTCGGGGGTGCGATGGCGGCCGCGAGAGGATCGTCGGCATCAAAAGACTGTCCGCGTGCCATGTGTGCTTTGTAAGGATGTTGGCGACGAGTGCGGTGGGCGTGAAGGGGGGTGGGAGGTCGAAGGAAAGACGGAATGTATGCAGTGTGTTATATAGCGAAGCGCCCTGAGCAAGAAGGACTGGTCGGCCATCAGTGGAACCGTCGATACCTTATTCGAAGCTCACCTCACCGTCGCACGCTCGAGCTGGCTGTGCCTTTGAGCTTCCCTTTACAGATGATCGTCGTTTACGAGGCGGTTTTCACCGAGTCGTTCGGGGTTGGGGTGAGCGTCCGGACGAGAGCAAAAGAGCTGGAGCGCTGGAGGTCGATAATGATAGTGGCGAGTTGGTGGCGAGAGTGACATGATGGTGGTTGGGAAGAAAGGGCGCTAACCCAGATCGTGATCAGTCCAACATTGAGACACTCCACTACGCTTTGAAATTGTACCGTGCCGTCGTGCGTACCCCGCAGGATGATTCTTGGTCGTCCTATACAAGTATACTTACCAAACAAATGCTGTCGAAACAATGTAGGCTTGGAAGAAAACAATGGACAGCATACGTCTTCAGATTCTTGACGGCAACGCTTCCCAGCTTGACGTAAATTTATGTAAAGTAGTTTTTTCTGCTCGCTCTTGGAGTCTTGGTACACTCCCCCACTACCACCACAGCTCAACCATAGCCCACCAGGGTGTACGACGGCAACGACGAAGGCGAATATTACGCTTGAAGAAGACGGTCCTGTTACCCGTAAGACGTCAGTGCAGTGGGTGCCGCCGGGTCAACCCACCGAGGTTCACGTCGGACAAGTTCGTGTGCTCAGCGAAGATGTTGGATGCCAGCTATTCGTCTTCGTCTTCATCTTCGTCTTCGTCTTCATCTTCATCTTCATCTTCATCTTCATCTTCATCTTCATCATCCGTATCGACATCTTCCTCACTCAAATCTCCCTGAAAATGGTCGTACTCCACGGCAACAACATCCCTCAAAGGAGTCACCATATGCGGCGGGACCGTGCACTGGCTGATGATCAGTTTCTCCACGGCCAACCCAGCCTCGGCGCGCGCGTTCAACTGATCGCTCAAATGGTCGATGAAGGAATATCCGCCGGGAGGTTCCAGCCTGAAGTCGACCGCGACAAGCTGCATCGTCTGCAGCTTGGGGAACAGACGGGATGTCGGTGAAATCGCTTGCGGAAAGGACCACCCGGCCATGCTGTCGCCCCAGACATGGAGCACCTGCGTCGCGTTTGAAAAGAAAGCTAGCCAATGCTCTGCTCGCCATGCCCTGCTCCGGACGTGGATGATGCGCAGGGACTTCATGTATTCGGCCAGGAAGTCGAGCACCCTTTTGACGGTGGGCAGGCGTAACTCGCACGGTGGCCCCGCCCAGGCGAACGTGACATCGAATACGGCGGCGTCGAGAGCGAGTTTGGTGAAGGCAGCTTCTTCCGACAATATGACCCGTAGCAACGAGCCTGTGTGAAAGAGCTCGAGAAGTAGGGGCTGCGATCCGGCTTGCCTGGGACGGAGGAGCGTGGCGGAAAATGCGGGGAGAACGACGCAGCAGTCGTTGCCGGTAGCGTCGGTCGACGTGCAGGTAATCTTGAGAGAGGTACTTGAAGGCGTCTCGAGCAGCCTCAGGAGCGCGGCACACCCTCCGGCGGTTCCGGCTATGCCAAGTTTGGTGAGGATAGGTAGGGTGACGATGGTGCTGGTGCGATGGCTCGTAAGGTCCTGTGGGAAGCAGTTCTCGAGTTTGAGGGAATCAAGCGCTGGTATATTTTGTAAAGCTTGAATGAGGTCGGCGGCGGAACCAAGTGATACGGGTGTGTTTCGAGGGTTGTGCGAGATTTCGAGATTTACCAGGTTCTTCCAAAGAGGGGACGTCCACGGGAGGGCGCATCCCCACAATCGTACCAAACGTAGCTTGGGGGCGTCTTCGGAGAGGAAATCGGGGCCAAGTACGATCAAACGATCTGTTCCAGTAAGTGCGTGGCTGTGTGCACAGACCCCGATCTCGAGTTTCTCCAAGATCGGCGCGGGGACGGCGAGAAATGCGAGGACAGCGTCAACATCGCAAAGACACCCCAACACGTTCATAGACCGAATGTGGTGCAAATGCGCGGAAATGAGAGCAGCCCTTTTGGACATCTGCTGGGGTTGGGTATCCTTGGGACCGTCGAAAAAGTCGCATGGTATCAGCTTCTTGAGTTCCATATTAACGGGAGCTGTTTTGGAACGCTCCAGCATCTCCCGTCCCCATTCCACGCCTGCGCTGAAGGTGACATCGGTCCAAATGCTGGCCAAACTCAGTGCGAGATGACGCCAAAGGCGACAGACGTGTGTGAGTTGTACGACCCAGCAGATATCTGTGTCTGCCAGGGGTTTGGATGAGTAAGCGTATAAACGAGCTAGGGCCCTGCTACTTCGCGTTTCGATAACGTGAAGGTGGAAGATGTACGCGAGCACCTCTTGCGGTAGGCGACAGATCGGGGTGAGTTCGTTCCAGCGAGTTCCCACGAGACGGGTAGCTCTTCGCAATGCTGAGATTTCATCTTGTACGACTTGGCGGGCCACCGTGATATGCGATGGAAATGAGAGCTTGGTCCGAGTGAAGCCGTCGATGGCGGCCAGGCGCTGTGATACCGCAGCCGTCCAGTATTCGTCTCCTTCCATTTCCCTGTGTCTACATGGTAAGTTTAGTAGCGTATGCGTAGCTTCGTACTGACATGTTGAGCAGAGCGGCACACTGGGCACCACTGGACGTGAAGTGGCGTGAAAGAAATGATTTCGAACTACAATGGCGTTGCGGCCTGACGCCGGTGCTGGGGAAGTAACCGGCGCCGGCACCGGCACCGGCCGGTAAGTATGTCTCACGAACTTCACGATGAACTTCAATAGACTTCGGTGCACCATCGACGCGCAGAGTCAAAAGACGATACCAGAGCCCGAATTCTACGTCTACCCAAGTCGACGCCCCCAAATTTGGAATATGACATATCATGTAGCACCATACGATAGAGATAATCCCACAGAAACACCAGATCCTACCCAGGAGAGTTTACTACCGTCTATCGCGCCCATGCTCCGCCTGTCCTAGGATCGTGTCTCATCACCTGCTCCTGTCGGTACTTGCCCGTCGTCCTCGCGCGCCGCGGCTGCTCAACGTGTCTGCCACTCCGCGCGGCAGGCCCTTCCTGATACTGGCGGCCTCCGATTTCCCCAGGTGCTTTCACGCGTGGTTGCGGCGCAGGCTGATTCCGCCGAACGGGCGCGGCGCCGAAGCTCTTGTCCAGCGGGTCGATGGGGTGCTTGCTCTGCTGCCGAACTAAGAACTCGAACTCGCGCTGGTCAATGGGTTGCGGGGGCGGAAATTGGGTGGGAAGGTGCGGGGGCGGAAATTGCAGGGGTTGAAGGTGCGAGGGCGTCTGCACGGGAAGAAGCGGGAAGGGATCCGGTTTGCGCTGACGGCGGACGCGGTACCGTTTGACCAGCCAGCCGATGAGTGGTGGGAGGAGGAGGACGGACAAGCCGACGAGGAGGATCACCGTGATCATGACCATTTTGCTGGCCATATGTGGCGGTGGCGGTAGTGGAATTTAGTAGGAGAAAAAGAAAGGGTATGCCCAGCAGGATAGAACAAGGAATGTAGGGATAGAAGCGGGGACGTCGATTCCGGATCGTGCGCGTGCGCGCCTCGTCGGCGGTAGGATGAGGGATGGGGGACCTCTGGGAGAGAACGCCTGGGGTTCTATATGCGGTCCAATGTGCCATTGTTCATTGACATAAGCTCTACGAGAAGATTGTGATATGCCACGGGAAGAAAGAAAAGGACACCGATAACAGGGCCTCACCGCGCCCAGCCCGCGCCCCAGGAAAACAAACAAAACGTGGTAACCAGCAGCGACAAACGCGAGTCATGTTGGACATTCAAGCCAAAGGAGAAGAAAGGAACAGTAAACTTGAGGCCGGGGTCAACGTTATCATCGGGATCAAGTGGTATTGCCATAGTGTACCGTTAAAAAAACAAAAACGTTCTTTAACCTGTTCATGAACGGAGTGCCCCGCGATAGGCCAATTAACACGCTATATTAACCGTTAATATAGCTTTTTTAACACAGAAAATTGAGCGTGATTTAAGCTAGTGGGAACCCGTAAAAACCCATTCTAAAGCCTCCTGAGCCACATTCGAGGTCGATACTGCTGTTGGTACGGAGGTGGTCGGACCAGGAGCAACGCGCAGGGCTTCGGGTGAGAGGTAATCAAGCAAGAGCAGGGTCTCTAACTCCCCGCCCTCCACCAAGTCTTCAAGCTTCAAGCTTCAGCCACGAGGGGGTCACCCTCATGCGCAGTGAGCTCTTCCTCGGTCGGCACAATCAATCCCCTTGCGTTATCCACTTCGTCCCTATCCGCATCCTCCCAATCCATGTCACGCTCGACTACCTCTCCCGCCAACTCGTCTCCCAACTCGTCCTCCGAATCGGACATGGTAACCGTGTTAGCTTTATACTGATCTATCTGTCATACATTGGAAATAATACGGGGGGTCGCTGGGTATTGGTGGACGGCCGCTACTTGACTCGGACATCCCGCCGCGCCCCGACGGTCGGGAAGGGTGCCTGTTCAAAAAGGTTTTTGAACCATGGATTTTGCGGGGTCATTTATGAACTGTGTTTATAAACCATGTTTATAAACCGTTAAAGAAGATTAGTTAAAAAAAGTCCTTTTTTCACGGTACACTATATTGCCAGCCGTGCCACTAGGCCACTCAAATCGATCGACCAAAGGCGCGAAGTTACAATGCAAAGAACGAATGCAACATGCACAGCAACGTGGCAACGTCTGGGGGAGGTCACAGCACATGAGAATCCATCGATTACAAAAACTCAAGGCAGCGCACCCTAGACGTGGTAGTACGCCCCAGGCTCGTATCTCCGCACCGTCCCCTGGTGCACCTGCCGCGTCTGCACCCTCTGCGGCATAACTGGATGCGCCCCGGCGTATCGCTCGCCCCTTCCCCATCCCACATCCCTATCGCCCCCTGCATCTGCCCATGCGTACGGAGGAACTGGGTTCGCAAACGTGGGCGTTGGCACGGCGTTCGTGGGGCGCGTTTGCATCCTCTCCAGTTCCTTGCTCGGATTTCGTCCATGATGTTGGTGTTGAGCGCTCGGGGGCAGAGGCTCGGGGGGAAACACGCAGCGCAGAAGCGCACGGCGGATCGGGGTTATGACCATGAGAGCGATGACCAGCACGCATGTGCCAGCGAGGCAGAGGCTCGCGATGAGATAGGGTGGCATGGGTCCGCGGGACGTCATTTTTGTGGGTTATGCACCTTGGAAAGGGAACGAGGTTGACGAGACGAAATGAGAGTGTGGACGACGCCAGGTCGTCGTGTGGGGAGATGGCGGGGGTGGGACGAAGAGAGGCGGTTATATATCCGGGAAAGCAGGTCCGGGCCATTGTTCATTTGTGGAGTCAGGGCGGAGCACAATGGGCCACTAGAACGCGATTGTTAGCCCTTTTGAGGGGGGGCAACAGGGCACCATTTGTCGGGTGCTCAAACGAGGTTCAAAGTTGAAAGTCGGGGTCGGGGAGGCCAAGGTTGTAGACTCTGTTCGCAGTGTGGAACAAGGCGTTGCGCGCGATGTTGATGGCCGCGCTAACTGGAAGACGGGACGTTCGGATCGAGGATGTCAATACCTAGGCATTATGTGAGTCGGCGGTATGCTGAGAGAGGAAACTTCGAGCGTACGTCGAGCAGAGCCTCTCTCGCAAGCAAGCTACCCAAGTAAAATGACTCAGGCCACCAATGACCGTCCGCTGTCGGCGAAGGTCAGAAAGGGCACGGTAGAGACTTGTAGAAGCACGCACAAGACCACATAATTTTGTTGGTAGGGGCAACCTCGAGGATCTGTCGTATAACATCACGCGAACCCTCCGTGCTGATCATCGCAAACACCTAGCATCGACTGATGTTAGCTTTCCTCCTTCAAGTTCGGATGTCGACGCATGCATACCTCTCCGAAATCAAGCCACACATTCGCATAGGCGGAGCAAAGGTACCCAGCGTCGCGTGTGTACGGATACGAGGAGTGCAGAAGAACGACTTGAGTTTGAGGATGTGCCACGATGAGAGGTTGGAGATGCGCAGGAGAAGAGAGGGCGAGGGTGATTTCCGAGTCTCCAAGGCCCGTATGGAATTGAACTGGAGACTGTGGTCAGTATGCCGCTCGGTCTCGTACGAGCATCACGTACCAGGTTTTCCGTAAACGCCAGCCACGACCATGGTCAATCCCACGATGTAATCGTTCAAAGGCTTGTGTGCAACCCTGACCGAAGGTTTTAAACCGGCTTTTCCTTGGCTGCAATATTCGTCGAAAAGTTGTGCGAGAGAGTTTGAGACGTCCAGGTCGGAAGAAGGGAGGAACTCGATGAATATTTCGGCCAGCGTGGCAAGGTCGCTGGCGGCGATGGCGGCGATGAGCCCGTTGGACAGTGGTTTGACCGCGAGACCAGTGCGATAACACACGACGGACTTGAACCCAACGACATCCGGATCGCGTCCTGCGGTGTGCAGCTCTGCAAGGAACGGAAGGAAAAACCGGGACACTGCGTTTTCTGGTTTGTCGATCTGGTAATCCGCACTGAAGTTCTTCACAAGGATGTCCTGGACAACTTTCAGACGACGACCAAAGAGCAATCGAAGCAAAACGCACCTGTGCGACCGTCTCTACCCGTACGATACGCTTGCATGGGCTCTTGACGAACTGGTCGTGCCACGCGCGGGACTCGCACAACGTATTGACCCCTCCCAGTCCGTCGTCGTGTAGGATCGTCTCGAGGTGCGACGCACGTAGCGCCCTTGCGCAAATGTCTTCATAGGGTTGCCCTGCACGGTAAGCCTTGATCGCCTCCCAAGTGCTGCCCGGTCCAGTTCCGGGCGTCGTCTCCGGTCGCTGGTCTTCATGATGTACGGCAGCGAGCTCCGGGGACGCGGCAGGTGAAAACGGAGGAAGACCGTAGAGTTCGGCGAGACGTGCGGTCGCGTTGTGGAATGCGAGTGTATGGGGTACGTCGGCGAGAGCTGGACCTTCAGCTTCGGAGACGAGAGATTCGAAGGGGAAGGCGTCGCGCCGCGTGGCGGTCAGGAGTGGATGGGCATGGTTATCGATGGCGGGATAGTTGAGAACTGTCCGCGCGAGGATTGGGTACGGGTGGGTTTCTCTGACTTTGATGTTTTGTTGCATTTCGATGGTCGATTACTGTAAATAAGTGTATGCAAGGCGCGGTGGCCCTACAAAGAATCCGTATATTGCGTAATCAGCATATACGAGCCTCGTGGCACGACGTCATCGTATTTTTCAACGCTCAGAACTAAAGGCTACGACAAGTGTAAATGAATTCTAGTTGTGCGCTCCTACTGCGTCGGACGACGCATTCCTTACGTCAGTTCGGTTTGGAATGTCACGAAACTGAAACCGATCGAATGTTGTTAATCGCCCATCCACGGCGATGTGTACTAACAAAGTCGGGGGCGCACAAGGCCTTTCCTTGAATCCCTTCTCTGTCAATAATCCAAATACAAACGTGTGGAGGAACACGCGATGTGACGGAATTCCCAGATAATGCTCCGCTCGGGGTCAAAAGCATCAGCCAAGGGTCCCGCGATGGCCACCAAGGTCGGCGCGTTGAGGCGCAATTGGACCATCCTGTTCTGAGGGATTACTTGGCGTTCGCAAACTTGCTCGCACTCCTGATTCTCTCTCCGTAAAACCAGAGTAGGAAGGGACTGTGAAGACGAGTGTATGCGTGAATAAAATACAAGCAAGGATGGGACAGCGAACGTACGCGGGACATCCGATGGTAATGGCAATGCACGCGAGGATCGTATCTCCTTTCCCGTACCCAAGCGCGTTGTACATCGCGGGGGCGAAGAGAGGAAACCCGAATCCACACAGCGAGCGGAGGAACGACACGGCCGCAAGCGCGGACGCGGCATAGAGCGGGAACGCGTCGATGATATACGTTTGCATTGGCTGGAAAGTCATGAGGAGACCGAGGCCGAACACAGCGATCCCCTGCGTTGGGTTTCGTGAGTTTGGCACACCTTAAGTTTCGAGAGCGTACTTACGATGTCTGGGCCTATCCAGTGGACGTCACTCCGCGCCGTCCAGCCAGTGATGAGCATCCCGGCAGGAAGGAATGTCGTACCGAGAACGATAAAGGCTGCATATGAGATGGTCAGCACCGGCGCCTTGTGATATGAGGATATGGCTCACGCAGACGAAACTCAGGCTTGTTTACCCCGCCATATCTTGCTTTGAGTGTAGCGTATATTTTGTCGACAAATTGTGCGTTGACCTGGGCTGCGATCATCATGCCAACTCCGAGGGAAAGGTAGTTGAGGCCGGCGATCCCGATGCTTTCATGGTGAACCCCTTCGAAGATACCAGGTATAGTTGTCAAGAATACTATGTGAAGTTAGAACATACAAGGCTTAGAGATGTAAGGGCGACGTACGATAGTAAGTCCCATAGATGAATGCCATGTATATGCCGAATAGTTGTATGATGGGCTCGTGGATAAAGAGCGCAAAGGGGCGCACGAGAGCCTTCCCGAAGAGCGAGTTCCAACTATTGAATGTCGGTATGAGTTTCGAGAAGGCAAAAAGCGAGACGCACTCTCTTTGCTGATCCTTCGTAAATATTGTTTTGATCTCGACGGAATTCTCAACATCCCTCGTCTTCCTTAGCCGTCGCGCGCGCCACTCAAGGAGGACAGGCGGGTAAGCTGCATAGTGTTTAGAAACAAGGGCAAACGAAGCGAAAAGGGCGAGCGCACTTTCTCGGAGGTAAAGCAACCCAGCCAGTTGGATACATGCGTCGGCAATTGTAGTAGACCAGAACTGGAAGCATGCGTCAATAGCAACCCTGTTTCGTTTCGCGCCAAGCCGAGCTTACCACCCATCTCCACGACGACTTCTGTCCGATCCAAGCCCCTGCCATTGGGCCAACGACCGGTCCGAGAAGGGGGGCGAGACTGTAGATACCCATCGCTTTACCTCGATTCTCTGGAGCAAAAAGATCGCCGATGACACCCCCTCCGACCTATAATGTAAGAGACATCAGTACGACAGCCCATGCGAAAATTTTCGGAACTTACGGAGAGATAAGCGGAGCCTCCGAGGCCGGATAGAAACCGGAACGCGATGAGCTGATTTTTGGTCTGTGCGAAACCGCAACCAAGATTCCATGCTGAATGTTAAGGCATTATGAGACCGTGCTGTGCAGGAAGAGTACTGAATAACGCACCAAGGTAACCCAAGTTCGATATCTGCAAGACCCGCGACCGTCCGTAGACCTCGCTCAGAGGTCCAAAGAGCAAAGGTCCAAACGCTGGACAGATGTCAGTGTAGAACGAGAATACCAGACGAGGGGTGAACGTACCGTACGCCAGAACAAACACACTCGTGGTCATGGCGAGAATCGCAGAGTTTGTTATCCCAAATTCGTCCGCGATTTGCTGAGAGCAGGGCGCGATCATGGACGACGATACGGGGGAGATGAATGTGAACGCGGAGACGATGAGGGCCGAGCGCCACTTTTTGACTGACGTCCAGCTGGCGCGATAAATATTAAACGGAAGTTGATGAGGTCTAAGAAAATACGTACTTGCGCGGGTTTCCTGGGTCATCCGCACCATCCCAATCCACAACTAACACGTCACGTTTCTCAGGACCAGGACCGTGATCACCAAACGCCGGACTACTAGTACTTGACAGGTTTGATCTTGGTTCATTATTAGCGTTAATGTGAAGCGACCTTCCGAGCTTTTTTTCGGGGGGGTTGTCTCCTAGTACGCCGGACATGGTCTATGGAACGAGAGGATGGGCAAAGTCCGAGTCACGAAACAGCGGCTCACGGTTCTTATACTTGCGATTGGCTCTGCCACAAATATAAGCGATCGCATTCCTTCGGGTGGCCTGTGCCCCGACGGGAACCGTGGACTTGCCATGAGTCAGCCTGGTGCATGGTGGGTCTAAAACTGAGATTTGGAAGTTCAATCGGCCGACGTTCCCGATTCCTTCAGCGTCATTGTTGCGGTTACCACGCCACAACGCCACCATGACGTGAATTGAACCATCGACACCGTTACGCGGTTACGGCCGTCCTCCAGGCTGCACCGCCAACCATCTACAAGTTGTTCGCGGAAAAGACCAAAGGTCTCACCCGCCAAACCGTTTGAGCATGGCTGCAGAGAAGTGAGATCCTCAGATTTTTGGAGCCTGAGGTTGACAACTGACCGTTTGGTTCGAACAGCGCCGCTGAAACCTATTAGGCTCCTGCGCTAAACACCCGTCTCGCACTGGTGGGCGGTATTACCGATCGAGCAGCGCTCCCATGACCTCGAGGCCCAATATTATGCCCATGGACTGTATCTCGATTTCGACAACCCAGCCTACGTGACGCGACCCCTTGAGTACACTCGCTAGCCCAATCCCGGGGCGCCAGTCCTCAAAGTGCCGACGCGTGTACACATCGCGGGGCAGGATCCCCAGATGACCGCAGAGCAGTATCATAATCTTCAGGGCACGGGTCCAGAAGCGGCGTATAGCAGGGAGAAGGGTCATCAACAGACGGTCGAGGAGGATGGGTGTTGTCTTGTCTGTGTGCCTGTTGCAACGACGGGTGCTTGCAGGGCTGTGCGAATATACTTGTGGGGGTTTGTATAGTTTGTCTAGGAGGCGCTTAGCTGGTTGGTCGCAGGACAATATAGCATATAAGGGGTGAATATGATTGTCGTTGCGGTCTATACGAATCCCGAGAGAGCGAGTAGAAAGAACATAGTCGTGCCATCGTCACAGACGAGCGCCTCACTGAGGTGGAGGGGGAAGAACTGTAATGAGCGCCTAGAAGGGTGAGGGAACACGTATAAGTAGCAGAACAGAGCATACATCGCCTCGCAGACTCGATCGTGGTTAAAACCGCAGAAGACGAAAGGTGCATGGACGAGGTCACGGATATGCGAACTTTGAGCTTGTTCGATGCGCGACCTTGCGGTGGCTTTCCTGGTTGGTAGGCGGACCTGAAAGTTGAGCGTGGTAGGGGAATCCAGAGGCTTGAATGGGAGCCTACGGACCACCGGTTCGCACTGAAAACGTCGAACCGACGCAGTATGACATCTTGATCCAGGTGGGGCTGTCGAGGTTCAGCCAGGCTTTGAGAGTGTCGACACGACGCGGCACGCAACAGGCTTTGAGATGCTCATGCATAGCAGTATTATTGGCGAGAAGACGCGCGGCGGGCGCGGGGGAACAGCCGGTTGGGGTATGATCGTCCCGTCCTACAAAATACGTCAGCTTGCGATCCTTTCCCTTGGACCAAAGGCGTCAACAAGTCCTGCTCACGCACGTTCGATGAACAACCGATACCTCCCCTGCATCTAGGGCCCGTATCCTGCACGAAAGGCCGCACTACACAAGGTGCGAGCTTGATATTCTCTTGGATGAATCAGGTACTCCGTGGGTGATTGTGAGACTGTCGAGGGGATGCGTGCAGTTAGCAGAGCAAAGATGATGAAGAACAAGGTGTTACAGACCTAAATAAACCCAAAGGGGGCGGACTAGCCGGTAGGTCGAGAATGGCATCGTCTGGTCCCCTAAATGCGCATAGGTCAACTTGAGACGGCGACAGTCGGTGTAAACAGGAGGACGGCGAGACAGAATTTGCCTTGAAAGGAGTGAGTAAAAGGAGTATACTCGAACGCGAACGCATACGTACTTCAGCACAAAATATCCGTCGCAAACATCTGTCGCAAGAGGAACAAGTCGAAGTCGGAGGGCGCGGGCGAGCTTGGCTGGCGCGCGTGGTTAAACTTGCCGTTGCCTCATTTGAATCCGTTTTGATTAGCCGAGAAAAACCAGGACTTTAGGCGAGAGCAAAGAAGATATTTTCGTCGGATGGAGTCGCAGGGAGTCGCAAGAGGCAGGAGGTTGGCGGGAGGAAGGCAAAAGGAACACAAAATCGACTGGCTGCTGACTAATCGACGGGGGCAGCAGCGACAGCCGGAAGTGGCCGCTCAGGCAACGAACACGATCATGTTGCCCTTCCACCTTACTCATCATCATATCCGAATCAGTCCACCAGACCCTCTCAGACCTTTCTCTCTCTCAGCCACATTTACGCGAGGAAAACCAATAAAAGAAATATGAAAGATACGGGTACAGAAAGGTGGGATGGTACACCTTATGATCCGGGCCCGGTCTCGTCTCCGACGAGTCTGTCTCTTCAACTCCACGAGGCTAATACAACCGTATATTTGCAGTGCCAGGCTAGACGGAGACGCTGAAGACTATTAGGCTTCCGCGGTTCTCCCTCGTCTCGCCCTAGTGGACGAACTCATAGACCAGAGCCATGGCTCTCTTAACGAAGATGAACGTCTTTTCCAAGTAATCGACGCAGACTTGAAGGCAATGGAGACTGCGGTTGGTCGCCTCAAGGCGCGTCGTGACGCGCTCACCATGCAAGCACGTCGTCGCGGATCCGCCCTCCTTTGGCGCATCCCTCCCGAAATTCTCCTCCGTGTATTCGAACTTTACGTCCTCGTCACGCGGTCTTCTCCTTACTCTTCGGAAAGGCCTTGGCCGCTCAAGCTCAAGAACGACGAACTGGCGGCGCTCCCTCTCACCCACGTGTGTCGGCACTGGCGGTCGATCGCCGTTGATCACGGTCCTTTGTGGACGACCATCCCATTCGATCTAGTACGATCTTTCTGGCGCGACGAGCTACTTGCTCGCTCGAAGACGTTCGCCATCACGGTCAAAATCACGGACCCCCATGCTAGACATAGAGCCAAAGCTCCCCCTTGCATCCTGCAACAAGCACGCGAAAGTGGTGTGCTCCTCGCGCATATACACCACGTCAAGTCCTTATCTCTCGCTGGACCGTATGAAGACGTCGCATCGGTGGCCGAATCCATTACCCGTGGCGCTCCTTGTTTGAAGAATTTGCAGGTGAACGTGAAATCCTACATCGATGGTGGCCAAAGCGAAGATGGACACATCCCGCTTTCCGGCGAGTTTGCTCGAGGTACCCCTCAACTTCGCGGCATCGCACTCAAATTCTGCTGGATCCCCTGGGAATCTCCCATCTTCACCGGCCTTACTTCCCTCAGTATACTCCTCAGGACGAACCCGTTCCGCGAGGCGCCCCTCGACAGCCTTCTACAGTGCATTGAACGTTTGCCCTCGCTAAAAGAACTTTCCCTCGTCGAATGCATCCCCTACGGTAGAGATCTGGGTATACACGAGCCCATACGCCTTCCCTCTCTCGTTGCTCTCACGGTCGGCGGGGAAGCACGGATCTGCGCAGCGCTCCTCCACTACCTCGATCTGCCTGCATGCCTCCATCTATCGTGGACGTCGCCGCACGATTGCGAATTCATCCCTTTCCTTCCTGTCATCGCCTCTCATTGCCTTCGTGCCAGCGAAGCAGGAAAACCCGCTCACACCCTAGAAGTTGCCGATGATTGCGACGCGTTGTTTCGCATCGAGAGTTGGGACAGCACCCCGTTCTCCCCAGGCAACAACCCAGACGGTCGCCCCAGACCGCAACTGAGGATCGAGCTTGAGTGGGATCGCGATTTGGTCCACGGGATCGTCGCAGAGGTGTGCGCCGCACTCTTGTTGGAACAGCTGAAGGAAGTAAGCGTAGGATTGCAAGACTGGACACACTCGCATTGGATAGAACTCCTCAGCCGCTGTCCCCGAGTCGCCGAAATACACGCCCCGGCAGAATGGGGAGACATTGGACAATTCCTGGCTTCCGCGCTCGCCGAGCGAACCCCCTCCGAACACGATCGTCCCACTCCCCCCCTCCTTCTTTGCCCAGAACTCAAGCACGTCAAGCTTACCGTGGTCGATTTCGAATCGGCAGCCTTCGCCCTGTGGATTGATTGCCTTGAGGTCCGTCGAGAGGCGTCGATCCCCATAGAGAGCATGTACTTCGACGGGTGTTCCTTTTCCGTGGATCAATTGCGGCAATTCGAGAAAATTGTTCAGGTTGATATGGACAAGTACACCAGATGGTGGGTAGATTCGGTGGTTCAGGGTGAGGCCGCTCGGGGTGGAACATCTACATGATCATAATTGACCGTCATTTCTCCATCTTCACCTTACCATTGCAGACTCTTCGTCACCTCGAAATCCCTCACGGACTTGCGACATGTCTATTTACTCCTTCCAGCCGTTTCGGGTCAACTGCTGATGGACTTTTTTTTCCATTTACGTACGAAGCATAAACCACGGGTGTACTTATCTAGACAGTGCTGAGCAATAGGTCCGACTCATACTTCCAGGCGCGCGCGCCGGAATTTACGAACCACTTGTGTCAGTTACACAAGAGCTTATCACGGGTAGCTTGAGCAGCTTCGATGGCCATCAAGAACTCCTAATCCCTGGGTCTCAGCTCTTCGAGACACGCCGCACAGTACGCCGACCCGAAGACCTTGTACAGGTTCTCGTCAGGTCGCGGTCGAGGATAGTAGGGATCGTTGGCGAAGAATAGATCGACGAGAGCATGGAAGTCGCCGACATCAGGAAAAACCTCCCTTACTAAAAATCTACTAATTAGAGGGGGACCTTCCTAATTCCCTGTTCCCGCTGCCAACCTGCAAGGCACTACGTCAACGTAGGTCCCTGTCACCCTTCTGGCCTCAACTATGTATTTGAAGTGCAAATATGAGGTCAATGTCGACGACAGTGCATCGAAATGTGTACGGGGTTTTGTGAGAATAGAGCCCATTAGTTCACTTTAGGAAGGTCCCCCTCTAACTAGCGCTAATTTGCTGGATTTGTTGATTTTAGTAAGGGAGGTTTTTCCTGATGCGAGGTGGACATCGAAGGAGTGAATCTGTGAATTCAAGGTAGGATTGAGCGACGGAAAACACGAACGAGCGGATACGCACCTGATTGAAGTCGAAGACGTAGCACCGCACGAAGTCGTGGCCCGTCCCGCCCATGGTAAACTCAATGTCGCGTCCGTCGTAGCCGCCGATCCAGTGGATGCGCTCAAGCATCTCGCCCATTCCCTCGACGACCTCGACAACGGTAGACAGTTCTCCCTCCTGCACACGGCTCCGCAGGAACTCGTACCGCGCGACATCAGTCGGGAAGTTGGCGGAGCTCATGAACGGAGTGGTGCGCACCGTTTTGCCAAAGTAGAGGCGACACAAGAGGGGGCTTTCGACGTTCTCGGCTTGAATTCTGGAAGAATAGAATTATTGGCGTATTGTCATGTCGCCGATGGAAGGCGGGAGCGCGCCGGCGCGGTCCATGGCGTAGGCTGCATGCGAAGTGTGCAGCGGGGAGAACAGGCGTTGATCAACGTACGGACGGGTATCCCGCGACCTGCCCATGGGGAATGACTCAGGAAGGTGAAGGAAATCAACGATCGAAGGGTTGAAGTGCGCGACTGGACGCGGAAGAGCGAAGAACGAGTCGGAATGGCAGGTGAGGTGGAGGGTATTGAGAGCTTGAAATTCTGCCCCGCCGGCGGAGATTGTCCGTGCGCTCGGGGCGCTGTACGGCCTTGAACACAAAGGGCTTCCCGCGTGGAGCATACACGGTGGCAAAGCTCCCCACACCGATGCGCGTGGGCAAGGCGGACTCGTTCGGGGTACAGCTACTGGAATGTGAAACTCTAATCTGAGATGCGTGAAAAGGTGGACTAACCCGTGATAGTTCCTTGATATGTACAGTCGTCGTCCGGAGATTTCATCGGAAGTTGGTCACAGCGGGAGACAGCCCGATATGGGGCTTGCGAGCCTCGTGGTGCTGACGTATGCAGTTCCCACGCCAGCCGCAAAGGCGATTTTCACCCGGGAAAAGCGCACTTGTGAAGTTTGTCCCCGTGGCTGATCTAACAAGAAGACAGTCGTTCTGGTTGCAAGTTTGAAGTCCAGAATCAAACATGAATAGATGGGGATGGATGTTTATTACTGGTGAATTAGGGCTATCCATCATCATTGCAATACGCTATTCGCGCGTACAAAAAGGGTCGACCCTAAACAACCTCCCATGTCGCTACTTCCCCGACTTGCCATACCTGCTCGCGTTCCTAATCCTTTCCCCGTACCTCCAAAGCAAAAACGGCCTGCGCACAGCGCCGATGAGCACGTCGTGAAGCGACAGGAAAGCGAAGAAAGAACGTACGCAGGACACCCGATGGCGATCGCGATGACAGCCAGGATCGTGTCGCCCTTGCCATACCCCAGCGCATCGTACATCGCAGGCGCAAACAGGGGGAACCCGAACCCGCACACGGAACGCATGAAATTGACCGCGGCGAGCGCCGAGGCGGCGTAGAGCGGGAAGGTGTCGATGATGTACGCTTGGATGCTCTGAAAGGTCATGATGAGCCCCGACCCAAATATGGCTATGCCCTACATACCACAGATTTAAAAAAACGAGTTAGAAGGAGGACGGGAGAGGAAGACGTTAACGCACAATGTCGGGGACGATCCAGTGGACACTGCCCCGCGCCGTCCAGCCCGTGATGAGCATGCCTATGGGGAGGAGAATGGTGCCGGGTACGACGGTGACTATACGCAGGGGCATCGCGAGCGATGAGCGTGCATAAATGGTCAGAGGCGATACGAAAACCCACTGAGCCGAAACTCGGGCTTCCCGACGCCGTCGTTCTTCGCTTTCAGTCGGCGATAAACCCTGTCGAGCATCCGCGCGTTGATCTGCGAGGAGATCGTCACCCCGACGCCGAGCGCTATGTAGTTCAGCCCCGCAAAACCGACGGGCTGGGCATAGACACCCTCGAAAATGCTGGGAAGAGTCGTGAGGAACACTGGCCGCGGCGTCAACTCAAGGCAACGGTACTCTCTTTCGGTGGACTCACGGTAGTAGGTACCGTAAATAAAGGCCATGTACAGGCCGAGGAGCTTGATGATGGTTTCGTAGTAAAAGAGCATGAACGGGCGCGTCATCGCCCTGGAGAACACCGACTTCCAGCTAGAGGTCGATGGACCGTTAGCTCTACTCGGGTATCGGAAAAGGAGCTCGGAGGATTGTGTACGCACTCTCTGGACTGTTCCTTGGAGAAGACGGTGCGAACCTCGATGCGATTCTCGATATCCTGGGACTTCCGTATGCGCTCTGCGCGCCATTCCAGCAGCACAGGCGCGTACGCTGGTGTACCGACGTCAGCCCTCGCCCACGACAACAGCCAAGAACAAATAGAACAAAAATAAGATAACCGCACTTTCTCTCAGGTAAACCAAGCCAGCGAGCTGAACGCACGCATCTGCGATCGTCGTCGCGTAGAACTGGCAGCGAAACGTCAACGTTTTCGAGGACGGTGAGCTTCAAGATAGCACAACGCGACCGGGCCTACTTACCACCCATCGCCACGTCGATTTCTGCCCGATCCAAGCTCCCGCGATGGGACCGACGATCGGCCCGAACAGCGGGGCAAGGCTGTAAATCGACACCGCCTGCCCCCGTCGTTCTGGGGGGAACAGGTCGCCGAGAACGCCGCCTCCGACCTGGCGCGATGCGATATGCGTCTCAGTCACTGCTAACAAGGGGGGCAGCGGGCTCGGGAAAAAACACGTACGGAGAGGGGCGCGGATCCGCCCAAGCCGGCCAGAAACCGGAACGCGATGAGCTCGCCCTGGTTCTGGGCGAAGCCGCACGCCAGGTTCCACGCTGCAACAGAGAATGGTTATTGAATGAGAGTCTGTCCGCCCGAGAAACATCCGTTACCGCCGACGCACCGAAGTACCACATATTCGCCAGTTGCAACACGCGGGAGCGGCCGTATATCTCGCTGAGCGGGCCGAGTATCAACGGACCAAACGCTGTGACCACCCTCAGCACGCGACTCATATGGAGAGAGGCCCGGAAAGGAGGGAAACGCACCGTACGCGAGCACGAACACGCTCGTCGTCATAGCGAGCACGGCCGAGTTCGCGATGTGGAACTCGTGCGCGAGTTGCTGGGCGCAGGGCGCGATCATGGACGACGACACGGGGGAGATGAACGTGAACGCGGAGACGATGAGCGCCGAACGCCATTTCTTGAACATGGTCCAGCTACCGGGGAAAACATGAACTGGTCAGGATCGAGCGGCCCAGGAATTCAAGCAAGGGCGCGTGCACGCACTTTCGGGGGTTCCCTGGATCGTTGGGCCCGTCCCAGTCCACGATGAGCATGTCCCCATCCTTGCGCACGCCGGAAGAGTGCTCTTCGATCGCGGTCGAGGAGGGCGACTTGGGTTCCGACCAGTGCCCGTCGCGCGACGAGCCGCCGCCGTGCGCCTTCTCGTCTTCTTGGTTCGACATGGATCGCAAACTGAATAGTAGTTGCAGTCTGACCGAGCTGTCCGTCAGAAGTTTCCTTGCGAACGGGGAGAGAGGGAGGGTTAGACGAGGCTGAGAGCGGGGAAAAGCTACGCACCGTCGCTGTCGATTATCCGTGGGGCTTTATACCCCCCCCCCCCCCCTCCCCCCCCCCCGACCGGGCCAGTCAGACGACGACCTTCGCCCGTCGCGAAACGAACGCGGAGGAAGGGACATTGGCCCGATGGCATGGTGAGCGTTCCGACGGAAGGGTGACGCGTGATCGCCAGGGGATAATTTTATAGACGGATTCAGGTTGGATTAGGATCGATCCTCGGTTTCGCGCCATACTTAAGTACATAATCAGCTACGTCATCGACAACGACCTCTCGGCACGGCTGGCACGCCGTTCGAGGTTGGCGCCGAAGAGTTTCAAAGTTCGAACACCCACCCACCGTGACGCGACAGCCTGTGAACGTGTGAACGCGGAACGTTAGCCAGAGCTGAACGGTCTCTGCGCCATATCAATATGGTGGCTCTCATTTCGTCCCGCCGCGAGTGCGTCGGTTTTGAGGCTTACCGGCGGCGGCGCGTTCAACGACGCTGACAGTACTAGTGTGCGCCTAGCCCCTGGTATTGTAAGGAGCCTTTTTTTCGGCCCCAGCCCCGACGTCCGCCCTTCCTGGATTCAAAGAGTTCGCGCGGTGCGGTTCAGTGCTTACTTGTCCGTCGTGGACGGTACCGGTGCTGGTGCTATTGCTCGTTATACTCTTATATGCACCACGGTCTGCCATAACGAAGAAAATCAACCCAACGACACGGTATGTACGCCGTTACGGATCCATGCGTCGACGCGTCTTGAAGCTTGAAGCTTGAAGACAGTCCGAAACGACGGCGAAAACGTAATCGGGAAATCGGGCGGACGTGCCCACTGCCAAGTGGAAGGAACGGTCGAAGCTGGGGTCACGGAATCGAAGATGCTACAATTGCAGCGACCACTGCTACGCTGCGGGGGAGGAAAATCCAAAACGAGGGGCGTCGAGGGAGACGTATATGCATGTACAGCTACTTTAGCTAAGTAGGTAGGTAGGTTGCGCATCCGACGCATGCGGGATCGATCGAGTAAGTAAGTAGGTAGGCGACGGGGGGAAAGAGAAGAAAAGAAACCAAGGCAAGGGGCGGTATTATGTACAGCTTTCTTTTGGGAGGGGGAACCGGGGAAAGTTTCTAGAGTAGGAGCGCGCGGGAGAACGAGACGAGACGGGGGAGAAGGACAACTTGAACGCGGGGGGAGGGATGCGAGAGCGAGCCCGAGAGCGACGAGAAGAGAAGAGAAGAGGATAAACATACGGCAAGAACGGGGCCAACAGAGCAGGCACGACGGGGGCGAACCAGAACAGAAAACACAAAAAGAAGAAGGAAAAAAAAACAGAAAGCAGAAAGAAAAAGGAAACGGCCACTAAATGCACGTAAACAACGGCGGGGAGGAGGAGGCGTCGCCCCGCCCCCTTCACGCCTCCCTCTCGTCCGACGTCAGCATACTCCCAATACTCAACCTGCCCCTCCCCCTCCCCTCATCCTTCCACCTCTCCCTCCCCGGCACCGGCACCGGCACCGGCACCTCCTCCCGCTCCCCCCTCAACGGCGCCAACCGCACCCTCTCCCCGTTCGGCCCGCGCTCCACCGTCTCCCGCGCCGCCGACGCCGACGCCGCCTCCGCCCACTGCTGCTGCTGCTGCTGCGCCTGCGGATGCTGAGGCGGCACGCCCTGCTGAGGCTGCTGCGGCTGCCCGGGGTACGCGCCGTACCAGCTCCCGGGCGGCGGCTGGTGCGGGTGGTAGTACGGCGGGTTGTAGTACGGCGGCGGGGCGGACCCCGCGGGCGCCGCGGCGGGCCCGGGCGGCGGCTGGTAGTACGCCGCGGGCGCGGCGCGGGGCGACGGCGGCGGCGCGGGCTGGGGCTGCGCGGGCGCGGGGACGGGCGTGGGGTGCGCGGAGGCGGCCTGGGCGGGCGGCGGCGGCTGCGGCGGCTGCGGCGGCGGGTACTGGTACGCGCCTGCGGGCGCGGAGGTGCGCGGGGAGCTGGTGGGGACGGCGGGTGGGGCGACGGTGGCGGGGTGGCCCGGCGGCGGATGCGCGGGCGGGGGCGCGTGCGTGGGCGGGGGCGCGGGCGCGTACCCCGCGTACCGGGGGTCGTGCGCGTAGTACTCGGCCGGTCGGTGTTGAGGGGGGTAATAGTACCCTTGGGCGGTGCCCGGCTGGGGAGCGTACACCGAGGGCGGGTTCGCGTACTGATAGTACGGGTCGGGGTGGCGCGAGGCGGGGGGGCCGTAGGGCTGGGCGTAGTGGTAGTATTCGTGAGCGGGTGGGGCCCACGCGGAGTATTGGTAGGGGGCCGGGTGGGGTGGAGGCGGCGGCGGCGGCGCATAGTGCGCGACGTGGGGTGGAGGATGGTGAGGCGGGGGAACGTGGTGCGCGTGGGGAGGGGGAGGCTGGTGGGAAGGGGGAGCTTGCTCGTAGTGTCCATGGTGATAGGTCGGCGGAGGCGGAGGCGGCGCGGACGCCGAGCTGCGTGCGTGCTCGTACGTCGCGCTGATGGTGGCCGGGGCGGAGGGGGGCGCTGGAGCGGCTGGGGCCGCGGTGGAGGTTGTCGATGACGACGGAGGTAGGCTGGCCGTGGACGCCGCCGCCGCGGCGCTCCCGCCCGGCGCGAGCGCGGGATCGATGCCCCACTCGTTGCTGCTGGAGCTGGGCGGGGGGATCTCCTCCGGCGGCTCGGCCGTGCGCTGACGCTTGACCTCGCGCTCGTCTCGGTCGCGCGGCTCGCGGGGGGACGACTCCCAGCCCTTATGGTCGCGCTCCGGCTCGCGCTCGCGCTTGTTGTCCGGGCGCTCCTTGCGCGGCGCGGAAAGCACGGCGAGCGCGTTGTGGGTGTTGGTCGTGTCGGCGTGCTCGTCGTTGCTGTCCTCGTCGTCGGGGATGGGCACAGGTTGGGGAATGGGATGAGGAATGGCGGCGAACCCTGTCGCGCCGATGACGCCGGGACGGGGTTTGCGTTGGCGAATGTCCTTTCGTATGCGGATCTTGATGCCTTGGTCGGCGAGGGAGCACGACAGCGGAGTCGACTCTGCGCGAAGTCAGCTGCTGTGAATAGCCCCGAAGCGGCCCAACATACCCTCCATCCCTGGGAACTTCTTCGCCGTATACACATAAAACGGGGTGGAAAATATGGACTTGCAGTGCTGCACGTTGGATCTGGAAAAACGGACGTTGAACATCAAGCTAGGAGGAGAGACCGGGAGAGACGAAGTGGATAGAGACACCGTGTGCAGGAGGGTGATCGAGCAGGAGAGGCAACGGAGAGGCAAGCATAGGAAAGGGGCCGATATTCCAGGCTGATGCCCCGTAAACTGGCGCCGGGAACAACGATTCCTTCCCTGGGGTCGCTTCTCCGTTGAACCTCCACACCGGATTCGTAGCAAGACCCCCCACTACCCATCCTCCCCTGCACAACGCCGAGAACAAGGGAGAAAAAAAGCACACACCCGACGACCTCGAACAAGCTCAGCTTCAACCGATACGACCCCTCCTGCCGCACGCTCAAGTCCGGAAACACGAAAAAGCCCGCGTCGCGATTCTCGTTCTCCGAGTCCTTCAAATGGTACAGCGAGGACACGACCGAGCCCGTCGTGCACCGCGTCTTGCCGTCCTGTCCGTGCCGCGCGTGCTCGGTTGAGCGCCTCGGAAAGATATAGACAAACAGAAATGAAGACCGCGGGCGCGGACCGCCAACGCACCTTCATCCAGTGCAGCTCCGTATCCTCGTCGGGCTTGGCGAGGCTCGCGAACATGAAGTAATACGGATTTTGGAGGTATCCAGAGTGGAAGCCGGCGGGGGTGAGCATCGAGGCGTCGAGGGGGCCATCGTGGTGGGAGGGGGGTGGCGGGGGCGGGGGCGGTGGAGGGGGATGGGAATGGGGGGCGCCGTGTGGCGGGGGCGAGGGGGAAGGGGAGGGCAAGTTGCGTCGTGACTTGTCGATGACGCGGAGTTGCACGATGGGCGGGGGGTCAATAGGGCGGCGATCGGCTGCTTGTGAACGTTAGGGACGGTGCGGAGGGGGCGGAGGGGGGGGGCGGGAGGCGGGAGAGGCGGGACATACCGCCGACGCCACACATTCGGGCCTGTTTCGGCTGCTGGCGGACGTGGAGTTCGTAGTCGCGGGGGCGGGGAGTGGGAGGAGGGCCGTCCATGGTCTGGGGCGGGGCGTGGGGGGCGTGTCAAAAACTGCCGTTTCTCGGGACGCGGGCGAGCCAGACTTATAAGCACGCGCGCGCGGCCGGCCCCCATCAGATAGCCCAGACGAGTCAGTTCCGTGGACACGGCACCATCCAGGCACACTTCCCACAGCTCCGGCGCATATGTATTGGACACGTGCCTCATACATACTCCCCCCCCCTCCATCCATCTGTCATCTAAGTACCTCCATCTACTTACCTCCCTCATCCCCGCACCCGCTCCCAAGGCTCTTGCCACGGTACCCCTATCCACATCCGTTTCACAAATTATCATAAAAGTCCCGCCATCGCCATCGCCGATTCGCCCACGTCCCCACACCCGTTCATCGCCATCGTCACGCACACGCACACACCCCGGAAAAGAATAAGCGACGGCGTTAGCGACGGACGCGGAGACAAAGAGCACAACAAGCAGGCGCGCAGGAGGAGACGCGCACGGGCAGTCGAGGGCGGACACAATAGGCCAAGGACCAACAATAAGTGGCCGTCCTAAAATGGAAGCCGCGGCGGGCAGGGCCCCGGTCCGAGCAATGGGCGATACGCACGCGGCAACGCCCTGGGAGCGCCCGGGGCGGCCACCAGCGGCGATTACCCGGCGCGCGAAACCGTCGACGGTTCGACGACGAGTCCGAGGACCAAGTAGCCCATAGAGCCATGAAGGTGCGAAAGAAGGGGTGGGGGCAGAATGGGAACTGGGGAACGGGAGCGCACCGAGCCTCTCGAAGATCTCTGCCTCCGACGCCGACGCGACGATGTGTCCTGGGAATGCAAGGGCGTGTGAGCGTGATTCAACCCAACCCCGCACGAATACAATCAAAAAGAAGAAGTGAAAAACAAGGAAGCGGAGCGAATCAGGCAAGAAGGAAACCGCGAGTGGGGACGCGGGTGATGTGGGACGGGTCCTCCACGGGCGTCTGGATGGATCGGATGCGAGGATAATGCCAGAGGTCGAGGGAGGGGGGGCCAGCGGGCTGGGTGGGACGCCTTGCGCGCAGGGATGATGTGATGTCCTGATTCCCTCGCCCAGATACAGGGGGAGGCGTGTGCCCCCGAGTACAACACCCGGTGGGGGGGCCCATATCAACACCCTGACCCATCTCTCGGTGGCCGTGGCCGCTCGTCCTCGGCCTCATCCCGCCCCATCGTCCTCGACATCGACACAAAAAAACCCTCGCCACCGTGCGCTACGCAGTCAATGCACAGCCCCGCCATCTCCCCATCTCCTCCTCGTCCCATCGCCCCGCCATCACCCTCCCCCAACGCGTCCCACGCCCTCCTCATCCCAGCCCATCAGAACGTCCCCCCGGCCCGTTATGACCTGCTTCTTCTCCCGCGCCCGAAACTCAGACCCGAGCTTCCATCTCCCCGTCCCTAGGGCGCATGTCCGCCGGCATCTCACCAGAACCGCGCGCGCGCTGAGTCCCAAATCGCCCCCGCCTGTCCTCCCAAACCCAAATCCCGCCCGCTCGCCACGCGTCAACTTCCATTCCGGGAACCCGCCGCGAGGGGGAGGGGCCGTGCGCGCGGCGCTGCAGCCTGCCGGTCGTCCAACGATGATGTCATCTATCCCTCGGCGCGTCCGTCCCGCGCGCGAACCTTCGACTCGAGTCGTGCTGCCATTCCCCCGTCGACCGCCGTGCAGACGCTGAAAGACCGCGCCCCTCCCGCACAAAAAGACGCGCTGCGAGGTGGGGTGGGGTCTCCTATCAGGCGCCCGAACGACGAGCTCGCGCGCGAATCACGTGTATCATGCGTCGATAGGAAAGGTCCGAAGGAGCGTCCAGACCAGACGTTCAGACGGCAGGGGTCACGAACGCCCGCGCGGTTGGGAAGAACGACTGCCGTGGCCTGGAGACCTCGTCCCCGTCCGTATACGCGGACCCGTTTTGACATTTTCGGACAAGAGGGGGGGGGGGCACACGGGCCCAAACATAGGAGCTGGTGTGTGTGTGACGGATGCGGGAGATGGAATTGGAAAGGAGACACCATCGGATGTCGATAACGGGGCGTGATAAACCGCCTCGGACTTGTGCGCGCCCCGTCACGCATCGTGGCAAAGGAGGCAGCAGCAGCACCCTCTCGAACGCGAGGGGGAAAATATGACGTCGGCGTGAGGGGGGGAGGTGCGCAGAAAACGTTGCCGATGCGTTGGTAAGAGTGACGCATGGCCGCGATGCCGGGCCCGTTCCCCGCTCGGTCGAGGGGGGGGGAGAAGGTGTGCGCGAACGGAAAGTGCCGAGCTCGGTGGATGTGGCGAGCGGCGAGCGCGACCTTCGAGCAGGGAAACGGAACCCGCGGCAAACGCCGGCAAGGACCCTGGACCCGCACCTTGCACCGCCGGACGAATCCCAGGACAAGCACACGCCTCCGCGCCACCCAAACCCTGCCATCGAACGCGCGGGGAGCCGCCAGATCCGAAAGACGCGATCCCATCCCCGATGCCCCCCTCTCCCCTCCCTTCGCCGGAACGGGAAACCGGGGGCGCCGCCGCCCCCCCTCTAAGGTTTCTGCCATCTCGGGATCGGGGTCCCCAAGGCGCGGCGTGGCGCGGCGCCAGATCGCATCGACGCCCGCCTGTCAAACGCAAAGCAAGGCGGTGCGCCAGGTCCTGGGCCGGAGCTTGGAAGCTGCTCATTCGAACCACGACCGTGGGCTGGTGTAGGCCCGCGCATCTAGTGGCGTGCGCGTGGTCCTTGGGATCCTCCTCGTCGAACGTCGAGGGGACGAGGACGGCAGGCGTTGGGGTTGGAGGGCTGTGCGAGTCCGGATCCGGATCCTCGGTTGCATCACCCAGATGCGAACGCGTGGAAGGTGCGCACACAATGCGCCCGGGGCGAGTATCACGAGAGAAAAAGTGGGGAAAAGAATAAGAAGAAAAAGAGAGAAATTGGGCGAAAGAGTACCGTATTGGGGGGGCTAAACACAGTGGGCGTACTCACCAGGATGAAGCTTGACGGTCCTGTTCTCGGCGGAACGGATGACACCATCGTAGAGCCCGCGCTGGTTCAGCGAGTACCCCATCTTCTGCGCCTTCAGCCGCATCGACCGGTTGAACTGCGCGCACAACCACGAATCACGCATCAGCACACACATACACACACGCACACACGTCCCGTCCGCACGGCGCGCAAAAAACCCACAATATCGTCTCCCTGGATCCCCCGTCAGATGATGAAATACGGTGGGGCGGGAGATGACGCACGGTGTAGTAGATCAGCGCCGCGCCGCGGCTTTCCCAGGGAACCGTCAGGATGTCTGTGGCATCGACGGTAGTAGTCAGGCGCCGGGTGATTCGCGGTGTAGGCGGACAGGGGGAGACTGACCGATCCTACGTCTCAGACGCTTCGACGACGCGTCCTCGCCCGGGACGAAGGGGGCGCAGGCATAGCCCGCGATACACGCACTCCAGGTCGTCGAAATCAGAGGGGATGGACAGGTCTTCGGTGAGGATCCCCGCCGCGTGGAGCCGCTCGAGCAAGTCGTACAAAACGCCTGCAAGCGTCCGATACGTATTGTCGTAAATGCGCACTGAAACGAAAAAGGAGAAGCACGAACCCGCGTGCGTTTTGCCGCCATTTGTCGGGCGCGTGATGAGGACGTCGATGTCGCCGCACGTCGACTTGCCCCTACAGTACACGGTCCGAGCATGAACAGAACACTACGCCGAGAACTGCGTGCGGATCTCGTACCTGCGATAGCTTCCCATGATCTCTATAAACAGATCCGCGTCCAGAGACAGCGCTGTGGGGTTTCAGATGTCAGATATATCCGGCCTGCACCGCATGCGCGTGCATGGAGGCCTCACCTATAGGCTTGATGGCGTCGAAGATCGCTCTTGCTTCGTCGCGCGGACATGCGGGTGTTGATGTCTGTTGCGACACGGGAGCCCAGTCAGCGTTTCCTCGCCGTCTCCGGAGAATGGGGAGCAGCGCACCGTCGTAGAACTCCAGTCCGATTTCTTGCACGCTCGACAGCTTGATCCCGCCTTTGCGATCGCGCACGTCGTCCAGCGTGCGGCACCCGGCGCGGTACCACGAGTAAGCGACTTGCGGTCCTGCACGTCCGTCGTCAATATCCCGCGGAAGGAGCAGCAAGCCCGAAGGGGGGGGGATACGTGCCAACGCCGTAGATTCCGCTCAACACTTTGGCGACTTGGACGTCCTCGGTGCGCTTCCGCCGCGATCCGGCGCAGCTCCCCCGTATTGATGATTTCCATGATCTGGCGCGGCCGTCGCGCGCGTCGTTCAGCTGAAGCAGGAAAACGGCCACGCGTCGCGTCGAGGCTGGAAAAGCCTACCTTGGTGGCGGTCTTGTCGCCCACCCCGTTGATCGACCGCGCTTGCTTCTCCGACGTGATACGGTGCGGATAGGCTTTGAGGGCACGGATGGCTGACGTAGGACGAGGGGAGGGAAATCAGCGCACGCGCGACGACGGGAAACGAGGATGGACCTTTCGAGTACGAGAACACCCTCCACTTGTCGTCGTCGGATTGCTTGGCGCGATGCAGCTCCGTGAGCTCGCTCAGCTTGAATTACATGCACGTTCATGAGCGATTCTCTCGCCTGAACGAGAGGTAGCGTGGTCACCTTGTCGATGACATCTTGGTTGACGCACTCGTCCGCTTTTGCGGACTCGGCGGGACGGTCGCATAAGAACCCCTATATGTATACGTCCGTTCAAAAAAAAACGCATTTATTCTAGGAGGAAGGTGGACGTACCTTTAACTTTGGGTTCTTCGACGAAAGTGAAATAGATGTGGCCGTGGCGACTTCAGCGGACTAAGTATGGAAGGGGAGCGGACGGGGTGAGTGAAGGCATTTGATGGGAGAATGCAGCAAGTACCTCAGCGGCCAATTCTGCCTTTGCCAAATCTTCAAACTCTGCTAGCGGATCACCTGGTTTACGCGGTTGGGGAGCGACCGACCCCGACGAGCTAAACGAATACCATCATCGACTCAACGGTGCTCCCTATTACATAGCAGACTATATGCACTCACGAAGCGCGCCGGGCCCCTCCTCCCCCGCCCTCGTCGTCTTTCCGCTTCCCCTTGTCCTTCGGCGGGCCCATGTCGTTCTTCACAGGCGGGATGCGTTTGGCAAAACAGGCGTGCATGAACTCGTGGTCCATCTTCGTGCGCACGCTCCCGCCGGCCTCGCGCACGCGCTTCGCGGAGAGGACCCAGTCCCAATTGAGCACAGGGATGTGCTCCGGGATGTCGTCCAGCTTTTCGAGGCCGAGCGCGTGCAGGGTGAGGCGCTCGTTCGTCGCGCTGATGATGTGCGTCACCTCCGCGGGGTCGAACTCGGGCACGACCGTCCCGCCACGCGCGTGGATCTGCACGATGGCCGGTACGTTCAGCACATTGGCGGCGGGCGGACGCGGGAAGGGGGAGAAGACGAAAAGCGACGCACGTAGCTCATCCGGTTGCGCGTCGACGCGATCGCCGAGCGGGGATCCCCTCCGACGTAGAAGATCTTGAACCCGTTCAGGACGGGCGCCGTGCTGCTCGGCACGGGCCTCTCCGCGAGCTCCCGCGCGAACTGCACCGGCGTGCGCGGTTCGGGCTTCTCCTTGGCCTTGCTTTTGCTCTTCGTCTTCGCGACTTTGGGCGCGGCGGGGGGCGGGGGCGGCGGACGCATGCGCATGGCTTTGAACTGTTGGCGGGAAGGGCCTGGGGCGGGCACCGGCACGGGGAGAACGGATGCGTTGCCGGGGGTGGTGATCGTGCTTGTTTCTACGAGTCGTGGGCGCTTTCGGGGAGGAGTGCGGCGATGAGGCGGGTCGGTGAAGGCGGACACATCCTGTATGGGAGAGCTCGGCGTGCGCGGGCGGGCTGCTGCCGATGGAGGAGAGGAGCCGGCATTATCGGCAGCGGGGGAAGAGGTAAAGGCCACTATAGGAGACGTAGACGTCGGGTTGAGAGGCGGGGACGGGGAGGAGGGTTCGCCGTCGCCGTCGTGTGGCGTTGCTGGTTGAAACTGACGGGAAGTGGGAGAGGCGTGCGTTCGTGAAGGAGCACCGCGATTGGATGCGGGTTGCTGGACTGAACATTCGCGGAGTCAGAGGAGGTCAGGGTACCAGGTATTTGAGTGTGACGCACTGGTTGATGGCTCTTCCACCCTTCTCTTCTTCGTAGCACGCGTGTCCAACGGCGCGCTCGTCCCCTCTTGCTCCGCGCTGTTTCGTTTGGATAGGCCGGGTTCGGGGGGATCTCTTGAAATGGGAGTAATCTCATGTTTCATACTCCTGCGAACTGAAGATGGACTAAAGGTAAACAGGGTGAGTGCAGTTGGACGAGCGAGTCTACTGAAAGTGACTCGCCCTTCGACCAGTTGAAGCGCGACGTCCTCCCTTGCTGCGGGGGTTGGGTTAGGACGGGCGACAGGTTGCTCAAAGGGATTCGACGAGAAAGCATCAATGCTGCCCCATCGCGCATGAGCCACGAACGAGCCATGTGCCGACTGAAGAACACACCCGCTCATAGTTGAAGATTGCTGTCTACGACAGAGGTAGTCGTCCCAGTCTTCATCTGGAAGCGCCCATCGCTCGTCTTTCTCGCGATAATATTGCTCCACGGAGTCCATTTGGGTGCGTTGGAGGGAGCGCGGGCAGGAGACGGAAAGCGAGATGGTTGATGATGGGATCACTGGCCCGGGAAAGACAAGACCCGCGGTCGCGGCTGTTCACGCGTGGGCGTCTACAACATCACATGATCCATTTACCCACGATCACATTGTTTCGCCAATTCTCCGGAGTCCGCTTAGCCTCGCTGTAAGCTCACGCTTACTTACGACACCTTTCCCCGCTCCTCTCGGCCCGCGACGTTCTTACTTACGGCCTTGCTCGGCTCGATCTTCGATTAGGTTCACATCGTCCACCGCCCTTTCGTTCCCGCTCGATGCTCTTTACATCTATTTGGTACGTATGTTCTCGGATACATATACCTCGTCCTCCCGCTCCTGCTAGAGTGTTCTCTTTTTTCCTCCTTTGAATCCCACGATTTGGTCCTTTCACCTCGTGTGATTCTCCTCTCCGACACTTAGTGTAGCGCAATCACCTCGTGCTTCCACTTTTTTTTTTTTTTGAAATCTACCAAATCAATTTTTTTACTCTTACATCTCCCTCCGCGCTCGCTCGCACCTCCACCAGTTGTCGCCAGTTGTCCAGTCCTAATGCTAACACATGTCCTCCAGCTCATCAGGAAAAACCTCCCTTACTAAAATCAACAAATCGAGCAAATTGGCGCTAGTTAGAGGGGGACCTTCCTAAAGTGAACTAATGGGCTCTATTCTCACAAAACCCCGAGCACATTTCGATGCACCGTCGTCGACATTGACCTTGTCAAGAACGACCGACTAAGGAATGCATCCAATAGCCTTCTAAGTCGCGACACAGGCAGTGGCTCAGAGGAAGGGGGAATCAGGGAACAAAGGGAGAACAGTACATTGCACTCTAAGCCGGTAAAGACTAGGAGGAAAGACTAAGGAACTAGATACATGCAGGCCAGCTATATATACTAGGGAGGGGATGTGCACAGACCAAGGGGCACATCAGCGATGCCATCAAAGGGGATTGATCCACAGGTGTGAGATCAGATAGCGCGAGAAAGCAAGGAAAAAGCGGAGCAAAAGGGCGAACCGTGACAGACCTCATATTTGCACTTCAAATACATAGTTGAGGCCGGAAGGGTGATAGGGACCTACGTCGATGTAGTGCCTTGCAGGTTGGCAGCAGGAACAGGGAATTAGGAAGGTCCCCCTCTAATTAGTAGATTTTTAGTAAGGGAGGTTTTTCCTGATGCTCCGCTGCTGACGCGCGCCCTCCAGCCCACCTCCAAATGTGTGTTCCTCCAGTCCCGCCACCAGAGCGTGCACCCAGTCGCCCGACATTGCGCCCACCACCCGTTCCGGCTCTTCTGCTTTCATCCCGTCACCGGTCGTCATTTCCCCGGCGCTGTCTGACTCTTCCCAGCTGGTTGCCACTCCCAGCTTGTCTGTCCTCAACGAAGCATTCGCATCTGGCCTTTCTGGGTCCCCTTCTCGCCTGGTTAGCCCGGAATCCCCCTCCTCGGCACCTGCATCTGGACGGGCCTCACGAGCTTCCTCGACGCATTTATCCGATCTCTCAGCTTCAACCCCCGCCTGTCCGAAAGCAGCCCCCGAGGACACCACCAAGGCTCCTTTGGACGAAGCAGCTGACGCCACAGACTGGCCACTCCTCGTCTCGCTTTTAGATTACGCCTTGTCATCCGTCTCAAGGGTGTCGACACCATCTTCTCCCTCTGCCCCCACCTTTTGCCTACCTCCCATCCTTTTGCCTTCTCCTTCACCGTTGCCTTCACCGTTGCCTTCACCGTTGCCTTCACCGTTGCCTTCACCTTCGCCCTCACCTTCCCCTGCATTCTCCCCTACCCCAGAACCGTCTCGTTCTCCATCCCCGGTTCACACTCCTCACCAAGTCGAATCCTCGGACGATGACGATGCCCCTTCCCGCCTCATCTTTCAAAAAATGGCTTCAAACACACAAGGCCGCCTGGCGTCGATCACGGCAACCCGGAACAAGGACGCACCCACCCTCAACAATGACGGGGTCTTCACGATTGCCATCCTCGATGATTTCGAGGAAGAATGCCGCTGCCTTTTCCGCAACCTCGGCATCTTCTCGCGCCCGGAGCTACAGGTCGTCGAACTCCTCAGCAGTTTCCAGAACCCTTGTATCAGGAACTGGATCCGCATGAACAAGATTGAGATCGTCGACTACTCGTTTGTCACGTTCATGGCTGCCATCCGTGTATGCTTGCTCGGTCCCACCTGGGCCTTCGACATGCAGCAACAGATTCACCGCCTTTGACAAGGCGACAGCCGCTCGTTTCACCGTGGAGTCTATCAAGGCCTACCTTGCCCCCACTCCCTTCTTCCTAGGGGACGAAGCGCTGCGAACGGTCCTCTCTGGTGGTCTGAACCCAATTCTCCACATCAAGCGCCCAAGAACAGTGGTCTGGTGATTGCCTCGTACGATGACTGGGTCATCGGAGTCAAGGCCCTCGATGCGGACCGGGTCTAGGAGAAACTGGAATGCGCAAGTGAGCTGCAGCAGCAACAAAAGTCGAAGCCGTCCCTTCTGCAACACATGAACACTCCTCGGGTGTACACCGCCAACGGAACACCTTCATCATCATCATCCACCATCCGCCGCTTCCCCGACCAACTCACCAACAATGAACGCCGGATCCTTCGGGAGCACCTCGGTTGCTACAGTTGCCGGCAATATTATGCGGGCCACATGCAGACGGCTGCCCCCGTGGCAAGGACAACCCCCTCACCAATGCAGAATGCCCCACCATCAACGAGAATACCACCGTGGTTGCCAAAGCTAGGCATGACTGTTCAGCTTCATCGTCATTAAGCAAGGGGAAGGAGCGCGCGATCGCTTCCACCGTCACCAAGCGTGAACCGAGTGTCCTTCCAAGTGCCACCGAGGACTACGTTCGGTGGGCCGCGCTTGACGACAGTCCTGACTCCGGCTCCGACCAAGCTTATTATGAGGAGTACGTCGCCTGTCCGCCCATCACCAGTCCCTTCCCTGCCCGTCCCTCTACCCTGTCTCCCCTCCACCCTGTCCTGATGTCTCCTGTAGTAGTCGCGGCTTCGGTGGGCGTACCCAATGCGCCCCTGCCCGATAGAGACGAGGCACCGTTGATTGCCCCTCCCCTGCTCTGGCACTGTGCTATCTGTGGCGATACAACCCGGATAACTGGCTGTGCGCTAATCAATGACGGCTCACAGGTAGTACTCATCCACGCAAGCACGGCCGACAAAGCAGGATGCCGTCGACTCAAGCTCACGAAGCCTATAGATTTAGGGTCGGCGTTCAGCGGTGGCTCAGATCCCTCCATTACCTTACCTTCCTCGTCCCCTGCATCATCAGCTCCAGCATCATTGTTTCCTTCTCCATCCCGTCCTTCCTCATTGGTTGCCACCGAATATGTTAAACTGCACTTAGAATCATTGGACGGCTCCTATCACCCTCGTGTTTTCCGCACTCTCGTTGTCCCTTCCCTTGCATTCCCAGTTCTCCTTGGCCTACTATGGCTCGCCCATAATAAAATTGTCATTTCGGCAAGCACCAGGACAGTCTACGTGCCCGAGAAGAGATACAGCCTCCTTGATCCTGCGATTCCGGTTCCTAACCCCATTGTTCCTTCCCCCGCGGAGCGTAGGCACTCTTTGCGCCTGTCGTCGGGACGTCTGCTGTCACAGCGTGTGCGTGCAGACCTTTGCAATGTGGCCGACGAAATCCTGCGTCTTGGCCCCTCACTTCAACTTGGACTGCCCATGTCACTACCAAAGAATGTCGCGGCCGCTGTACAACAACGCCTCGAGAGGCTAACCCACCTCGACCAATATGCCGAGCTGGACCGTTCAATGAAGTCAAAGAATGCGGACCTTTTCCCAGCGGACATCCCGCCGGTTGAGAGTCTACCGACAAATGTATACCATCGGATCAAACTAAAGGACGCGACAAAGACAATCAAGCTTCGCCAGTATGCCTGCCCACGGAAGTACCGTGAAGCATGGTGCACACTCCTCGACCAGCACCTTGAGGCCGGCTGTATCCACCCTTCCTCTTCCCCTTTCGCTTCACCCACCTTCATCATACCCAAGTCTGACCCTACTGTCCTACCCTGCTGGGTAAACAACTATCAACACCTTAACGCAAACACGGTCCCGGACCAGCATCCACTCCCTCGAATTGACAACATCCTCGCAGATTGCGCAAAAGGACAGTTCTGGGGGAAGATGGACATGACAAACTCATTTTTCCAGACTCGGGTGCACCTGGACGACATCCACCTCACAGCGGTTACAATGCCCTTCGGCCTGTATGAATGGATGGTCATGCCAATGGGCGGTCGGAACGCACCTGCAACACACCAGCGGCGCATGACAATAGCCTTGAGGCACCTAATAGGCAAGATTTGCCACATCTATCTGGACGACATCATCATCTGGTCTCAGACCCTAGCGGAACACTGCAAGAATATACAAGCTGTTTTGGACACCCTCCAAGGAGCCTCCCTTTTCGTGTCACTGAAGAAGACGTTGCTGTTCTGCGATGAGTTGCATTTCCTTGGCCACCACATATCACACGACGGGATACAAGCCGACCGTGCGAAAGCATCCCGGATCGAAGAGTGGCCGGTTCCAAAGTGCGCAAAGGATGTGCGCGCCTTCCTCGGCCTCGTCCGCTACCTCGCCTCGTTCCTGCCAGCACTAGCGGAACATACACGCAGCCTGACACCGCTCACGCACAAGGACTGTGACAAACATTTCCCCCCTTGGCAGGCCAACCACCAGGCTGCCTTCGAGGCCATCAAGGCTCTCGTCATCAGCCGGGACTGTCTCACCACCATCAACCACAAGGCACCCAGCAAGAACAAGATCTTCGTTACAACTGACGCCAGCGATTTCCGTGCAGGTGCAGTCATTTCGTGGGGATTGACCTGGGAGTCTGCGCATCCGGTTGCTTTCGACTCCTACGCATTCAAAGGAGCCGAACTCAATTACCCGGTACACGATAAGGAGCTGTTTGCGATTGTCATCGCGATGAAGAAGTGGCGTGTCGACCTCGCAGGTTCCGAATTCATTGTGCGCACCGACCACAAGACTCTCGAACATTTCATGACACAACACAATCTGTCTCACCGACAAGCACATTGGCAGGAACTCATGGCTGATTATGTGTTCGACATCAAGTACGTTCCTGGGGTCGACAACCCAGTCGCCGATGCCCTCTCACGCCTCGAGGTTTCGGAGGGCGACACTGCCAATCCAATAATTGCGGCAGCCGCTCTGGCCATGCCGGTTTTCCAGGACCCCAACATTGCGAAGGCTTACGCTTGCGCATCAACGCTTGCGGTGGGCCCAGACGAGAACTTCCTGGCTGATGTCCGTGAAGGGTACACCCTCAATCCCTTCTGCGTCAAACTGCAATCTGTTGAAGATAGTAATGCGGACGATCTCTAGCTTCAACTACATTATGTAATATGTGATGGAAAGGAACGGAAGGTTCTGGGAAGAACCAGAACAATATGGAATCGGCTGTGCGAGGCTGTGTGAAGCATGTGATTCTTACTGTACGCTTTCACATGAAAGCTGTGGTGGATGACTGAGCGCACTCTTGGCACTGATTAATTATGCTACACTATGGCACCACTTTCTTACGGCTTTTATGATTGGCTCTTATGGCACAGCGGTTTGGGTATATAAGGCTCTCGTATTTCGTCCTGCCTCCTCACTCGAAGTATCCCTTCGACTGAGGTAAGCAATCCTTTATACCTTCTACCTATTTCTCTTTGGCTTACATACCTTACTATAGCGTCTTACTGACTTGTATAAGTCTGTTCAACAGGTTATGGGCCCTGGCCTATCTATCTAACCCTCAAGTCGTACAAAGTTCTTCAAAGGTGAGTAACTTTCATTAGTCCCACTCGCTCCCCAATTTGCTTGGCCCCGGGCCTTGCATTGTGTCCTCACCCTGAAGGGGTAACGCGAGCACGGCGAGGGAGCCCTGAAGCGGGCAGAAGCCATTGCGAGTCCTCTAGTCATCCATCCCTCTGCGCGCTACGATACAGTTTGGCCCATTAGGGGCATGGTCTTTTACTTACCCAGGTTGCATGCGGGTGTTTTGTTCCCAGCCGCCCTGAAGACGTCTTAGGACGTGTAGTGTCGTAGCACCCTGAAACCAAGTGACCTCACTTGAGGAAGCTGGCAGGAAGGGCCTCTGGCGACGCTCGTGTCGTCGCTAAGCCAGTACATAATTACTATACTTAGGTAATTAGGCAAGCGCTGGGGGAGCCTAGCGTGACACTATAGGTGCTTGTGAACGGTTGGCTGGTGCCCTTAAGTGCGGACCGGTTTAGGTGTCCCAATCCAGAGGGAGGTAGTCAATCCACCCTGGAGCACCTGTTACAACTGCGCATCACATACTATAACTGTTCATACAAGTACTATAGGTGCGCATGGACGTCGAGGCAGAGCAGGAACCTTTGGGTTTCTGGTTTAGAGTACAGACACAGGGGAGGGTTGCTGCCTCTTTGTGACTTTGGGGATCTGGGTCTGACCGCTCCTCAACCCAGATTATCGCCACCAAGACTTATCATGTCTTCAAACTCGCTCCCTTCCAGCTTCGTCAAACTTGATGCGACGAACTGGAAATCCTGGTCGCGCAACATGCAGGACCTGCTGCAGAGCAGGAAACTGTGGCGTATCGTCAATGGCCAGAAGCCTTGTCCCTCGACGAGCACAGAGATCACTGGCTTCGAAAAGAAGAAGAAGGATGCGGAAGCCAAGGGTGAACTTACCATCCAAATTACATCGGCACCCAAGTTGGAACTCTCCACTCTCTCTGGCAAAGACTACAATGAAGTCAGAGGAGACTGGGAAGATGATGATGATGCAGCCTTCGGTCTTCTCAAGCTTGCTTGCGTCACTGCTGTGCGCAGCAAGATAGAGTACTGCACATTGTCCTATGGCGCCTGGGAGGTCCTGGAGGGGATCTACTCCAGACCTGGCATCATGACCGCATTCACCAGCTTCGATCTCTACCAACAACATCGCCTCTCCGAGTCAGAGCCCCTTTGTCCTCAAATCGACAAGATGACAGAGGAGTACAATATCCTAGGCGATAATGGTCTCGGACTATCCGACATGTTCCACGCCTTCGTCGTCCTCAAGGCTCTCCCTGACTCCTTCCAGGAGTTAGTTCCTGTCATCCTCAACTCCTTCCCTGACATCACCAAGGCGAATTCTGAAGATATTTTCATTCACATCATTGAGGAGGAGTCTCGTCGCAAGAGTAAAGTCGCTACCCTCGCGTTCTCCAAGGCAGGAGGAAAAGGAAAGGGAGGAGGATTCTCATCGTCGTCATCTGCGCAGAAGAAAAACAACAAGGACCTCAAATGTTACTACTGCGACAAGCCTGGCCACAAAAGGGCTGAATGTTGCAAGCACAAGAAGGATGAGGAAGAGGCGAAGAAGAAAGGTGGAGGGGGCGGTGGCGGGGGACCTACTGTAAATACCTTGCAGGCGTCTTCATCTTCGGACGCCAATGACATGAAGGTTTCCTGGTATATCGCCCCTGGGCACACCCGTTGGATGTTGGATTCTGGCTGTTCACAACATGTAACCCCGCATCGAGGCGATTTCGAGTCGTACACACCGTTAAAGGACTCGCGTCCAATAACACTCGGAAATGGCGGCCAGATGACCTATATAGGCGTTGGCATGGTGCGCGCGGTCTCTGTTGTTGAAGGGAAACGAATGGAGGTTACCCTGAACAAGGTCCTCCATGCCCCTCTCGCTATGCACCGGTTCATTTCGGTCGGCATGCTTGAGGAACGGGGTTTCACCATTGAACTCCGTGGGTCTGGCAGACGCACCATTTCAAAGGGAGACACTACTGTGGGGCACGTCACAAAGCAGGAAAATGTATACTGGATCACGTTACACCCTGCGCCCACAGTAATGGTCAACTCGGTGAAAGCGGAAAAGGTCAAAATGACTACGGCAGACATTATGCACCAACGATTTGGACACGTCTCTCATGGTACACTCACAAAGTTAACACCAGACATTGTCAAAGGAGTGCACGTTGACCCAGCATCTTGTCCCTCTGATCACTGCCATGGTTGTCAGATGGGAAAGTCAACACATCAAACATTCCCGGTTTCAGAGAAACGCGCTATGCGGGTGTTGAGAAAGATTCATTCTGACCTAGCAGGACCCATGCGTATAAAATCGATCCAAGGAAATACCTATATGGCTACGTTCCTCGACGATAGTTCGTCTTTCGGTGCTATCTACTATCTGAAGGCAAAAAGCGAGTTCGTGAAAGTGTTCGAGCACTTCAGAGTGTGGGCCGAAAATCAGACGGGCGAAAAGATAGGAATCTTCCACTCCGATCATGGAGGGGAGTTCACTAGCTGGGAACTTGAGGATCGGTTCAAAGAACTGGGAATAGAACATCACATGTCTGTGCCGTACACGCCACAACTTAATGGACGAGCGGAACGATTCAATCGTACGATCCTTGAAAAGGCGATGGCTATGCTTCACCATGCTGGCCTTAGCTTAGGATTCTGGCAGTATGCAGTCGAAGCTGCTGTCCACATCTACAATCGTACACCAACTCGGATCCAACAGTGGCACACTCCACTTGAGCGCTGGACAAAGGGAAAGGATATTCCCAATGTCACGTACCTTAGGGTATTTGGTTGCGCTGCTAAGGCATTCATAGTCAAGGACAAACATCACAAGCTACAAGGAAAGACATTCCCTGCGACGTTCATTGGCTATGAACCCGGTTCCAGTGGGTATCGGTTGTGGGTAAAGGAAAAGAGAACCATGGTCATCGCTGCCTACGGCGAGGTAGACTTTGACGAAACCTCTTTCCCGGCAAAACCGAGTTTGCCAGCTCCGGTTCAGCCGCCACCTGTTGTGCGTCTGGAAGATTTAGTTCCAGATGTTGAAATTCCTGAGAAGCATCGTCACGCTCGACCATCGGCACCTACTCAAGCCGATCCTGGTCCTGCAGCAGACGAAGAAAAGAAAGACGGTGGTGAGGAAGAAGTTGAAACCCCACCGTCTGAGCATGAAGAGGAAGAGGTCAAGGAGACGGAGTCTGTCATCTCTGACCTCACTACCCTTTCTCCATCCCCTTCACCACCACAAACTCCACCGCGTACTCCTGCAGTGGGAGTTACACCGCTCCCTCAAACTCCTCAAACTAGTCGGTACCACGACGCTCTGGCAAACCCCCCACATGCAGACTACTCCCCACCTTCGCATGAGCCTGTCACGCCTGAACAAAGGCCACGGCGGAATCGTGCAGGTTTGAACCCGCGCTACAACAATCCAGATAATGCGTATGGTGCAGGGAGGTCTAGCCAGGTCGATGCGACTATGGGCAGATGAGGAGGTCGTCGTCATGTAATGGGAGGAATGCTTTTGCTTTCGGCTTTGCTGGATACAGCAGCATCGCCTGACCCACAGTCTTTTGGGGAAGCAATGGCATCGCGCAAAGCGGCGCAGTGGAGGGAAGCGTGTCAATATGAGAAAAACGCACTAGACAAAATGGGAACTTGGAGATTGGTGGACAGACCCAAGGATGCAAACGTTATCACTTGCAAATGGGTCTTCAAGCGTAAATCAGACACGCTATTTCGTGCTTGCATGGTCGCTAGAGGCTTCAAACAGGAGTACGGCAAGGATTATACGGAAACCTTCAGTCCTGTTGCCCGGTTTGAAACGATTCGTTTCTGCCTTGCGTTGGCCGCGCAAGAAGATTGGGAAATACATGGCATGGACGTCAAGTTGGCATTCCTGCATGGGCAACTGGAGGAAGAAATCTACATGGAGCAACCGGAAGGTTTCGTAGATCCTGCACATCCGGAGAAAGTCGTCTTACTACTTAAGGCCATCTATGGTCTTAAACAAGCTGCTAGGCAGTGGAACACAGTAATTGACGCACTCCTAAAGGAGTTGGGCTTTGTCCGTACTTATTCGGACACGGGATTATACGTCTATCGTCGACAGGAGGGGAACACAGTCATCATTTTGATACTGTATGTCGACGACATGGCGTTAATGGGGAACTCGCTTAGCGAAATCAAGTGCATCAAAAGTGCCATCGCTAGTCGGTTTGAGATGACGGACCTGGGGGAATTGTCTTCTTTCCTTGGGATTCGAATCATTCGCGACAGAAAGCAGAAGACAATCGAGATAGATCAAAAGCGGAACATAGCAGAAATGCTTGCCCGTTTTGAGATGTCTGAAGCGAACCCCACTCGCACTCCCCTGCCATCCGGTATTGTCCTTGAAAAGGCAACCGAGGACGCAGACCCGCACACTAGGACGCACTACCAGTCTCTCATTGGCAGTCTTATGTACATTGCCATTGGTTCTCATCCGAACATTGTGTATGCGGTCACACAGCTGGCACAGTTCAGCTCGAACCCCACTTTGGCCCATCTGAGTACGTTCTGTGATACATTGTTGGTACACAGGACTATCGCATTCGCTACAATGGCAAAGTGAAGGACAAGCTATTTGGTTTCTCTGATGCGGATTGGGCGGAGAATAGGGATAATTGTCACTCGACATCTGCATACGTCTTCATCTACTCCGGCGGCGCTATCGCCTGGATGTCAAAGAAGCAGAAGTCGATATCCCATTCTACCCATGAAGCGGAGTACGTCGCAATGGCAGAAGCGGCAAAACAGATGGCTTGGTACAGGAACCTCTATCAAGAGATCGGCTACCCAAGTCAAGTGCCTTTTACCTTGTATGGTGACAACCGGGGCGCACTTATTAGCGCACAAAACCCTGTCACTGGCAAAAGTCTAAAGCACACTGATATTTGTTGGCATTACATTTGGGAATGTGTCGATGATGGATTGGTTTCCTTGGTACATGCCCCTTCAGCGGATATAGTGGCAGATGCTCTGACCAAGCCTGTCCCTTATGACACACACATCCGTTTGAGTGGGAGGATGGGTTTAGTGGAAGCAAAAGAAAGTTGCTAGCTTTCGATCATCCCATTAAGTGGGAGTGTTGAAGATAGTAATGCGGACGATCTCTAGCTTCAACTACATTATGTAATATGTGATGGAAAGGAACGGAAGGTTCTGGGAAGAACCGGAACAATATGGAATCGGCTGTGCGAGGCTGTGTGGAGCATTGTCAGCAACGACTAGTGCGACAGCACCAAGTTACGACACAGCTGACTACAAGATGAGGACGACAGAGGGGAGCCGATCAGACACGGCGACAGACGAGGGAAAGCAAGCAAAGTCGGTAGAATTGACTAGCTCGAGATAGGGAATATGTACAGCGAGAGGGAGCCTTATATACATGAGAGGAGAGAGACTTAGGTAAGCAACCAATACACGGCGATCAGTAAGCAGACCAAGTATAAGTAAGCAGTCGTATGTAAAAGAGCACAGCATGAGTCAGTACTGTACAGCATGAGTCAGGGGAAAGGAGTCAGACCCGGGCTGAGATGAGTCACGTGGGCCCGGGTGGGATATAGATGAACCGGGTCCGGGCCGAAGTGGAGCCGGACCGGTGATAAGCCAATAAGTCCTAAAGCGTGTAACCGATGTAAAGTAAAAAGAAAATTATAGACCGTTCATGACATCGCCCCTTCCTTAGATTCGACATCCTCGTCGCAATCAGATCCAACTTCCTCTTCCGCCAGGAGTTCCCAACGATTAAGGCGTGCAGGTTTCGGGGCACCCGGGTGCTCGCGGTGGAAGTCGTCGATACGTTTCTTGGCATTCTGGAGATTGGCAAGAGGTTCCCAAGTATTGTCATTGTCTGGGTAGCCTTTCCATTTGACAAGGTACTTGAAGCCGCGACCAACTTTCTTGGAGTCTATAATCTTTTCGACCTCATAGACTTCCTCTCCTTGGACTAACTCTGGGGGTGGAGGTGCAGGTGCTTTCTGGTTGTCAAAGGCGGGACCATTGTGTGGAGATAGGAGGGACTCGTTGAAGACCGGATGTTTTTGTGACCAGGATGCAGGGAGGCGAAGCTTGTAAGCCGATGCTCCGACTTTTTCCAGGATTTCGAAAGGACCGAAGCGCTTGTCATCTAGCTTTTGCATAGGACGTGCCGTTTTGATTACGGTTTGGCCATCTCTGGTCTTGGCTTCCAGCCAGACGAAGTCGCCAATTTTGTAATCTATTGGTTCGTCCTTCTTGCGATCGTAAAAGTGCTTTTGATCATCCTGTGCTGCTTTTAGCGCAGAGCGGGCTTCCTCGTAGATGTCTCGCAGGTGTTGTGCAAACTCGTTCACCGATGGGTGTCTGTCTCGCGTCGAGGGTTTGTTCCCAGGTAGAGTTCCCGACCATAGTTGGCAAAGTTGGGAGACATCCCAATCGAACTATGGACCATGTTGTTGAGCGCGGTCATGGCAAGTGGGAGGTAACGTGTCCAATTGTCTTGTCGTTGATTGACGAAGATGCGAAGGTAGTTTTCCATGGTCATGTTGGAGCGTTCGGTCTGTCCGTCCGTCTGAGGGTGGTACGCCGTAGATGGATTCCCTTCAATGCCTAGCAGTTGGAACAATGCCGTGGTGAACTTGGAGACAAAGACGCTGCCGCGGTCACTGACAATCTTTCTAGGAATTCCATGATGGGGGACTACTTCTCGTAGGTACTCGAAGGCAAGCTCGTCTTCCGTTAGGTCTTTGGTCGTGGCCCAGAATACAACCTGCTTGGTACCCATGCAGTTCACATTGCAGATGGCGTCTTTTCCATCCGAGACCGGGAGTGGCATGACGAAGTCAATGGATACGTGCTCCCAAGGTGCTTGTGGCGGGTCATGTGGGTGGAGTGGAGCGGCAATACGATCATGTCTAATCTTGGTACGTTGGCAGGTCTCACATCCTTCGACATATTTCCGGACGTCATCTCTAATGGCAGGCCACCAGTAGTTGCGCGTGATGAGCTCGTGGGTCTTGTATCGTCCTGGATGACCGACAAGCGGGCCGTCATGATGAGCCTGGATGATGTCTGCACGGAGTCCTTTGTCTCTTGGGACATAGAGTCTGTGTTGCCAGGTGACCGTTCCATCTGCATGTTCCAGCCATCCCTTTACTTTGAGTGCTAAGGCGCGTTCTACTGCATGGTCTCGGAGTAAGGTAGCCTCCTGAATCCGCTCAATGAAGGCATTGTCAGGTCCGTTGGTTACGATTCCTGCATGGTTGAGGGCGCGAAAGAGTTCTGGTTTTAGGAGGACGATGTTTTCATTGTCTTTCTCCCCCTTCTCAAGGCCCGCTAGTTGGGAAATAGCATCGGGTTACCCATTGTTTTGCCAGGCTTGTGGAGTAGCGTACAATGATACTCTTGTAGCTTCCGTTAACCATCGTGCTTGTCTCTGATTTAGCTTCTGCGCCTTGCGGAAGTACATGAGATTGCGATGATCCGACCAGATTTCAAACTCCTGTCGTGCCCCCATGAGATATTGTCTCCATTCCTCTAGCGCCGTCATGATAGCCAGTAATTCCTTATCATAAATCTCATAGTTCCTCTCAGCTTCGCTGAGGGACTTTGAGAGGAAGGCGACCGGGTGCCATTTGCCATTGTCCTGTTGTTGCGAAAGTACCGCGCCCGTGGCATAGTCAGAGGAGTCCGCCTCGACACGGAACTGCCCATCGTCTGTAGGGATTGCTAGAACTGGCTGTGATGTTATACGTCGCTTGAGTTCCTCAAAAGCCTCCTGCTGTGGGGTGTCCCAGACCCATTCCGTCTTCCCAGTGAGTTTAGTCATTGGGTGAGCAATGCCGCTGAAGTCCTTGATAAAGCGACGGTAGAAGTTGCAAAAGCCCAAAAACGATTGAAGTTGTTTCTTCGTTTTGGGGGCTGGCCAATTGGTGATTGCCGCGACTTTTGCTGGATCCATGCGAACCCTTCCTCCGCCGACAATCATGCCCAGGTATTCGATTTTTTCCTTCTCAAACTCGCACTTTTCTGGCTTCAGATAGAGTTTGTTTTCTCGCAGGATCCGAAGGACCTCCTTGACTATCCGACGATGTTCTTCTAGCGTATGTGTGAAGATGAGGATGTCGTCCAAATAGACGACCAAGACTCCTTGGTGGATCAAGTCTTTGAACAGGTCATTCATCATGGCTTGGAACGTAGATGGGGAGTTGGTGAGTCCGAAGAACATGACTGTAGGCTCGTAGAGACCTTTGTTCGTGCGGAACACAGCTTTCCATTCGTCCCCTTCTTTAATCCGAACATTGTTGTACCCCCATCGGACATCGAGCTTGGTAAAGTGCCGTGCTCCCTTAAGCTTATCAACCAACTCTTGGATGAGTGGGAGCGGGTAACAGTTCTTTATTGTCATTTCATTGAGCTTTCGATAGTCTTGCACAGGGCGTAACAAGCCGTCTTTTTTCTTGATGAAGAAGAATGGGGAGGCCATGGGTGATTTGGACGGTTGGATCCGGCCAGATCTCAGGTTCTCTTCCAAAAAGGCGTCCAGTTGCTTCTGCTCGTCCAATGTGAGGGGGTAAACTTTGCAATCGACCGGTTTGAAGTTAGGAGTGAGCTCAATGGCGTGGTCCCATGGGCGTCGCTCAGGGAGCTTGTCGAAGTCGTCTTTGTCAAAGATGTCCTTGAATTTGTGGTACGCCGTTGGGACTCGCTCAGAGAAGGTCTGTTCCTTTTTCTTAGCGTGCTCTTCAATTGCAATGTCCGATGCATGGGTCCGGATGTGGTATGTCGCTTTGTAACCATCCCAGTCGAAAGCAAACAGCTGCTCGTCTTTTTCCATGTGGACTGGCTCTTCCTCCTCTTCTTCATCATCATCGATATTGAGGAGGGGAGGGGGACGAGAGCAGCTGATAGGGCATCGGTCGAATTCAATTGACCCAGATTTCCAGTCGATGTGAGGGTTGTGCTTCTTTAGCCACTCATGTCCAATGAAAAGGTCCGTATCTCCTAGATTGGAGACCGCCAGGTCAATGTTTTCTTCATGGTCTTGAATATTTAGGCGAAGTGTGACATATTCCGTGATGGGACCTCCTGCATTGAGAGTGCCGTCTGCATTTCGTACTGGGATTGGGCGAGCAGTCCGTCGCGTGGGGATGTGATTTTCCTGCACAAACTTTGTGTTGATACACGAGCCAGTGCAACCACTGTCCAGGAGTGTGAGAGCTTTGACAATGCGCTTGGAATCTACCACAAGTTGTGTGGGAATGACCATTTGTGCCTTGGCGCTGGAGGAGCGTATGAACTGCATGGGAGTGGCGAGCTCTAGTAGAGCTTGGCATGCTAATTCATCTTCCATGCCAGTTATCTCCTTGATGGCTTCATAAGTAGCCTCGTCACGACGTCGATGGTGTGTCCAGATGTGAAGGATTGCAATCGCACTTTTGGGTTTGTCTTCCCTTAAGTGACGAAGCGTCCATTGAGCCGTTCCAGGTGCCATATAACATGATTTGGGCGCCGTGCCCCTTCCATCGCACGGCGTTGTCCCTGACTTCACAGGGTCCATATCCAAAACCGAGTCCGTATCCAAAGCCGTATCCAAAACTGAAGCCGAAACCAATGCCGTATCCAAAGCCGAAGGCTCACAAATTGAAGCCTGAGTATCTAAAATAACAACGGGACGCGTGCCCGTACCGATAGAGTCCGTAAGAGAAGTCATAATGGGGATATCCCCCGTAGTAGTACAGTCCGAATCAACAATGCGCATATGTAAACGAGAACCAGGCCACCGAGGCGCAACCAAACCAGACGAGCGAGAAACAGAAACTTGGGCTTCAGATGCCGTGTACATCGTCAGCCCCCTCAAAAACCCTCCTTCTTCTCCTCCACCTTCGGCTGAGCTTGAAGCGCGTCCATCACGCTTTTCCGATCTTCAGCTGACAGGCTCCTAGCCCAGGCGGTGGGCGTCTCGAACGTCTGTGCTCGAGCCTCCCGCTTTGGTGGTTCCGTGTACCGGTCCCTCCCCCACATGTCTCGGATGTTCTTCACATCCACCTGCAGTCCCGCACCTGGTGGCCATTCTGTCCACAGCGGAAGCATCGGCCCTTAATGTCGACACGGTTGACGTCCATCGGCTGTCCTTTGCCACCGTGTACCGTGCCGGTTCCGTCGCGGCGCCATGGGACCTGTCCCCCTTGCTGCCCATTGGACGACCCTTGTCCTTTGGGTTTTTGGTTCTGCGCGGGGCCGCTGCGTTGAGTTTTCAGGTCCTCTCTCGCTCCTGTCGCAGTCCATCAATCAGAATGATGCGCTCCTTGAGGTCCTCATATTTCTGAGGGACATGACCGCTGTCATAGATGGAGTCGATGGTCCGGTAGTAGATGTTGTGCTTAAGCAGCTGCATGAGGTGGATGGGGTCCTGCGCCGTGGAGTATCCAGCCTTCCTTGCCAGTTGTTCAAACCTGGCAAAGTATTCATGGGCGGTGGTACCCTTTGTCTGTTTGAACCCATCCAGTTCGACCGCGGCACGGTGCTGCTCATTGACGTCGGTGAACGCGCTTTTGAGTGCCTTGTAGAAGTCCACCCAGGCGACCATGGCTCCATTGGCTAGGTGCGCATCTTCGTACTCGGCCTTCCAGGTGTGTGCTGCCTCCCCTGTCATGTAGGTGAGGATGAAGAGTACTTTGTCCTTGTCCGTCACGAGGTCATCCTCGGCGGCTCGCATGTACTCCTCACATGACCGCATCCAGTCGTTGAAGTCCTCTCGTTTCCCAGAGAAGCCTTCAGGAGTTTTCGTGTGGACCTTCTTTCGAGGGGGTCTGGCTGCTGCTGCTGCTGGGGGCGCTAACAGTGACCGCAGGGGGGTTGACGTTGACGGTGGGGGGTGGCAGGTTAAGGGCGGCAACAAGTACGGCAGGGATGGCGACCCATTGGCCATTTACTTCCATGAGCCATGCATTGTCGGTGCCATTATTCATGTGTTGGATGGGAGAGCCCGTTTGGCCGATGACGATGTTCCATCTTCCCCCAATTTCGGTGCAGTTGGTAAGTTCGGCGGGGAGAGGGGGTTGGGGGTCGGTGCGGACCCACTGGGCAGCCATGATTGGTTCGTCGAGGTCGGAGAAGTCTTCGTCGGTGACGGGTGGTAGGGCGGAGGCGGCGATGAGGTTGAAGTCGGCTTCAGTGAGGTCGTCTTGGCTTTCGTTGACGAAGTACCAACTGATGCCACTTGTTTGGGTTGCTACGAAGGCGACTTCGACAATGGTGTCTCCGAGTTGGACAAAGAAGTCGTTTCCTTGTTCAGTGAAGCCTAGAGGGAGGGGATATATGTAGCAGTTTTCGTCCTCGACGTCGGTGTCGGAGTCAGAACTGGAGTCGGAGCCGTTGAGTCCGAACGAGGGAATTGTTTATAAGTGGGTGAGGTCGATGACCTCTGGCTGGGTGAGGTCGATGACCTCTGGCTCTGGTGTGGGGCTGGGGGTGTTGCCTGGTGTAAGGAGGCGGTGGGTGTGTCGAGTGTCCACTGGTATTTTCTCGTTGGGCGCGTAGAAGGACTTTGGGGGTTGCTCGAGTTTGTAGCGGTAGGTGACGTATAGGCAGAAGTAGACGTAGAGGTTTCCGTTTCCTTGTTCGCTTATTTGAGGCGATAGAAGTGGATGTCTATGACGGAGTCTTCAAGTTCTTCTACGCCGAGGGCGACCTTCCAATTGTGCCAGGCCCAAGGGTCTTTAGATTCGTTGATGAGGGAGATGATAGCGTCGTGGCTGATGGGGATGAATTCTTGTACTTGCGAGCGCCAATCTTCCATGCACGAGCCCCCAGTCGAAATGGTTACTCTGTGCGGCAAGGGAAGATTTTGTCGAGGGAAGGTGGTTCTGTTATGAGATCGCAAGACGGTCTGCCTCAGTCTTCTCGACCTGTTGGCTGTCTCTTCGTCTAGGGGACACGAGCCCAAAGACTTCCTAAACCGCTTTCCTTTCGCCGCTTTTACTCGTTTCCTACACCAAAGGTGCACCTTCTACTGTCACCTCTGAGCTTTCAACTCCTGGTATTGGAGAGTCTCGAGTAGGTGTAACGTTTCGAGGAAACGTCAAGCCGGCACCGGTATACGTGCGCACGACCACAATGTCAGGGTAACGAGTCGCGTACTCTGGGGGCAACGGTCTAGGGCGGCACGGGGGAAGAACAAGGTCAGTACCAGACGGGTACTACTACTACTATGCTACAGTACGTAGGGACGGTCGTAGGGTGGTGCAAGAGTAAACAGATCTCGAGCTTATGTCAGCAACAACTAGTGCGACAGCACCAAGTTACGACACAGCTGACTAGAAGATGAGGACGACAGAGGGGAGCCGATCAGACACGGCGACAGACGAGGGAAAGCAAGCAAAGTCGGTAGAATTGACTAGCTCGAGATAGGGAATATGTACAGCGAGAGGGAGCCTTATATACATGAGAGGAGAGAGACTTAGGTAAGCAACCAATACACGGCGATCAGTAAGCAGACCAAGTATAAGTAAGCAGTCGTATGTAAAAGAGTACAGCATGAGTCAGTACTGTACAGCATGAGTCAGGGGAAAGGAGTCAGACCCGGGCTGAGATGAGTCACGTGGGCCCGGGTGGGATATAGATGAACCGGGTCCGGGCCGAAGTGGAGCCGGACCGGTGATAAGCCAATAAGTCCTAAAGCGTGTAACCGATGTAAAGTAAAAAAGAAAATTATAGACCGTTCATGACAAGCATGTGATTCTTACTGTACGCTTTCACATGAAAGCTGTGGTGGATGACTGAGCGCACTCTTGGCACTGATTAATTATGCTACACTATGGCACCACTTTCTTATGGCTTTTATGATTGGCTCTTATGGCACAGCGGTTTGGGTATATAAGGCTCTCGTATTTCGTCCTGCCTCCTCACTCGAAGTATCCCTTCGACTGAGGTAAGCAATCCTTTATACCTTCTACCTATTTCTCTTTGGCTTACATACCTTACTATAGCGTCTTACTGACTTGGATAAGGTATAATATATAACTCGAAGTATCCCTTCGACTGAGCGTCTTACTGACTTGGATAAGTCTGTTCAACACAATCCAACATCGACAGCATCCCAAGTGCACGAATCTCATCCGACAAACTACTGTACATTGGTACTCGTTTGGTGATCCCGCACGCGAAGAAGCTCTGCCAGTCCCTTTTTGAACTCGTGCACGACGCGCTTGGTCATTTCGGCATGGACAAGTCCTATGCCTCGCTTCGCGACTCGTATTACTGGCCTGGTATGTGGTCCGAGCTTGAAATTGGGTACATCTCAGGCTGCGCAAACTGCCAACACAACAAGTCAACGACATTGCGTCCTGCCGGTCCTCTTCATGCACTCCCTGTTCCCGACTCTCGAGGAAGCAATATAGCCATCGATTTTGTCGGCCCACTCCCTGAAGAAGGTAGATACAATTGCATCGCCTCCATCACCAACCGTGCAGGAGCCGACATACGCTTGATTCCCTGCCACACGGACATGACTGCTGAGGCATTTGCCGCGGTATTTTTCGACTCCTGGTTCTGTGAAAATGGCCTCCCGTCCACAATCGTTTCAGACCGCGACAAGCTTTTCGTCTCGAAATTCTGGGCCGCACTCCACCGGCTTACGAGCGTCAGGCTGAAGATGTCATCCTCGTACCATCCTGAGACGGATGGATCGTCAGAACGCACGAACAAGTCTCTCTTCCAATGCCTTCAGTTCCACGTCGACAGGCAGCAGCACGGCTGGGTTCGGGCCCTTCCCCGCGTCCGTTTTCAACTCATGAACTCGGTCAACGCTTCGACCGGGTACTCGCCCTTCCAACTACACCTCGGCCGCAGTCCGCACCTCATTCCTTCCCTCTCCTCCCCTGACACCGCAGATGTTGTACGAGGTTTCGGCGAAGATGCTGTATGCGCCGAAAGATTCCTCCGTCGTGTGGAGGCAGATTTCGGCGAAGTGGCTGATGCTCTTCTTGCATCTAAGGTTGGTTAGGTGGCACAAGCGAACAAACACCGTCACGCGGACCCGAGATTTCGAGAAGGCGAGTCAGTCCTCTTGTCGACCTTCCACCGGCGACGAGACTACAAGAACAAGGACAAGAAGCGCGTTGCAAAGTTCATGCCACATTTCGACGGCCCCTATACGATCTTGGTTGCAAACCCGGCACGGAGCACGTATACGCTCGACATGCCAGACCACCCGACTATGTTCAAGACCTTTCACGCCAGCCTGCTTCGCAAACTCCGTGAGCAGGACCCCGAGATCGCTCCTGACCACATCCTGCCGAGACCCGGACCTATGATCATGGAGGATGGCTCACTTGAGTATGTGATCGACCAGATCATAGACGAACACAAGCATGGCCGAGGACGACAATACCTCGTGGTTTGGAAAGGTTGGGGCAACAACGACGCTCGCTGGCTGCCCGCTTGGGAGCTCAGCGAGTGTGAGGCTCTCGATGTATGGGAGTCTGTACATCCACCTGTTTCCACTGTTTCTCCTGTTTCTCCTGCTTCAAAGTGCCGCGCTCGGAGGCGTTGACTCGGGCCTACGTTACTTACTTATATTCCTACTTTCTCCTGACGGTTTCATTTTTTTCGGGGGGGGAGGAGTGTAAGCTCACGCTTACTTACGACACCTTTCCCCGCTCCTCTCGGCCCGCGATGTTCTTACTTACGGCCTCGCTCGGCTCGATCTTCGATTAGGTTCACATCGTCCACCGCCCTTTCGTTCCCACTCGATGCTCTTTACATCTATTTGGTACGTACGTTCTTGGATACATATACCTCATCCTCCTGCTCCTGCTAGAGTGTTCTCTTTTTTCCTCCTTTGAATCCCATGATTTGATCCTTTCACCTCGTGTGATTCTCCTCTCCGACACTTAGTGTAGCGCAATCACCTCGTGCTTCCACTCGCCCATCGTCATGTCGTCTTTGTCGACAACGACAACGACAACACCAACATCGGCATGCACCACCTATTCCAGCCAGCATCTGACGCCAGGAGACCTTTCTCAGAAGCTCCTGATATGCTCTGAAAGCACACATCAGTGAAAAAATGTTTCGCACAGATAAGTTTGTAAATATTTCTAAAGGCCACAATACGCACCGTACGGTGAACTTTTCACCTAGGATTAGAGGACCAAGTTTCAGTTTTACAAGGTCTCCACAAGCTTTGACAATCACAGACAGGGGCCCCGAAGTTGTGAGCTAAAACTAAAAATAGCAATTTTTTGGTTAATTCACCGGCCTTCCGCTTATGGAAATGTTTCTATTATCATTTCGCTTACAATACTGTAATCAATGGATTGTTTTTGCCGTTGAAATTCAAATTTTCAGATATGATAACTGGTTTAATTTACAGATTACAGCTACTACTAGTACAGTACAGTCCACCGAATCTCGACTCCTACTCTAGATGGAGAGTGAGGGAGAGACTAACAGAGGCTATTCTCACGCCTCCACTTCAGTTCCGTTCCTTCAGTCCGGTGTGAAGGAATCGCTCGCAATCGAGAAAATAAGATAGATTGCACGGTAGGATGGGGCAGGAACACCGTAAATTAGCATAGATCAAAAAATGATGGGAAACGACGAGTTGCTCGCTCTCAATCCCAGACAAACTCCCGGACGCGCCCTTCTAGCGCTCCGTATCGCCCTCAAATTTTACGTTTCTCACTGGGGGCGACGGGTCACCCGCTTGTTCTGCTCCTTCATCGCGCGCGCGTCACGGATTCGCGTGTCGAAGTAGCGGATCGTACCCTTCTCGCCGCCGACCGTGAGCACGGGCCCCGCGAACCGCAGGGCGGTGGCGGGCTTGGTGTACCAATTCATGATCATCTTCTTGGAGGGGATGTCCCAGAGCTGGAGGAGGCCCCCAGACGTCGCGACCGCGACCACGTTTGGCATCTCCGCGTCGCCGCACTCGATCATGCGCAGGTGGCCGTGGTGGTCCTTGAGCTCGACAAGGACCGTGACATCGTCGGTGCCGCCGGTGGTGGCGAGGCTCTTGACGTGCACGTGATTGCCGCGGCCGAAAACGAGGGTGTTCTTCGATGTCCAGGCGAGGGGAGTGAGGGGAGTGGTTGGGCCGAGGACGTCGTCGGTGTGGCCTTGGAAGGGGACGTTCGCCTTGGTTTCGTGTATGTGGAATTTGGCGGGTAGAGAAAGGGTGTGATACCGCGGGAGGGGGTCGGGGGCGCGGACATGAGGCTGATGGAGGAGGCTCTGCTCATGGATTGGCGGGAGCGATGGCGGTGGATCGTGCGCGGTCGACTCGGCGAGCGGTCAAACTAAAAAAACGAAATAACATGAGAGCGTGCAAGTACCACAGAAAACGCCTGCGTACAATAGCGGCCGCTATTTCGACGGCGGGGCAGAGCTCGTCGCCATCGTCTGCGTCGAACGAGGGCGTTTTCCGCTGGGGCTCGCCAACAAGTGTGACGCTATCGCCGGCGGTCGTCAATTGAGAGTGGAAAATGCGATCGGGGACGCACTGGGGTGGCGGCGGCTGGCGGCGGACGACGGACGACGGTTGACGGTCAGTCTGCGGGTATGTGCAAAGAAGTAACGCAGAGGGCCGCGCAAGGCCGCGCAGCGTGGATTGTGGGAACGTGGTTTTGAACCCTAACCATACCCTCTCAGATCTCAAGTTCAACCGACGTTCAACGTTCAACGCCCGTATCCTCAAAATCTCTCGATGCTCTCCGTATTTCTAACATATAACCTATGATTCCCTCTCCCCCCTCCCCCAATCCTCTCGACGTCAACGTTCTCGCCGCCCTCATCGGCGGTCTAATCGAGAATAACACCAAAAACGCACGCAGGGAAGGTCAGCCTCCCGACAAGAGTGAAGAGGCTTTCTCCCGCCAGGCCATCATTCTTGACAGTCTGGCACATCTGTCCATCTGCAATCAGCAGAAGCAGGTCGTTGCAATCGCTGTCGATATCCACGGCGCAGGCGCGCACCTGTACGTGGCCGAGAACGGCGCGGTGGACAAGCGAGTGGTCCCGATCCTTCACGATATCATCTCGACCCTCAAGTCCGTCAGGGACCTCGCTCAAGCCGATCCCAACATCGACTTGAGCCGTTCTGCTCACTCCAAGGTCTATTATCGTATCTACGCAGTCGAACGATCTGAACCCGCACAGTATCTTACCGAATTGGAGATTAGGCTGGTCAAACACTCCTGGTACAAGATCAAACGGCGCCTTCAAAAGCGCTACGATCCGTTCATCACGTTCATGAAGGAGGTTCAGGGCACCCCACGGGACGACCTTGCTTGGGACCAATACGACCGCGTCAATTTTGCAGCCTTACAGTCCGGTCCCCATCGGAAACTCCTCGATTCCATCTACTCTGTTGTGGTCGCGATGCAAGAAGTGTTTACGGGGCCCGGGGGGCCTCCGACTGACGGGCGAGGAGGGGTGATATTGGCCTACATTGAGGAGTTGCATTTCGAATTCCAAGACCTCCTTGACCACGCAAAGAAACGCCGCTTTCCCCACACCTTTTTTTTGGCATGCGAAAGCTACCTGGCGCTCAGAGGCATGGGTGAGCGATCATATTACTGCCCGCGACAGCCGTGGTTCTCACAGACTCTCAGAGCAACAGCTGCCGATGGAACGATGGTTAACCAAGCTCGTCGCCGTGCACGTTCATTTTCTTCGTGTGGTGAACTTGGTCGGTTCCGTTCACTTGGCCCCTTTACTCGACAACGTCAAGATCAGTACCGTTCCTCCAAGCACGTCTACTCTCGAGATCAAGGTAGACTACGAGAGGCTGCAGGATGTCGCGCGTGCGGCAGGATGGAATCGACGCCCAGACCCGCCCAAATCATCTACTGAAGAGGAGGACCGTGCGGTTAGCTTATTACCGAACGACCCCCTCCGTGTCTTCCTCGGAGAGCTGGACCATCGTCTTCCTCGTCCTCCGAACGCCAAGCAGCCCACGGCTGCAGTTCCGACGTCGAGTACGTCGATGGACTGCTTCAATTGAGACTCTCGTTCCTGACGTATACCATCTCTTCAGGTTCTCCGGACCTTCAAGTTGTCGTACGCACCTACAAGGATGTTAACGTTCACTGCGAATGCTCCCTTCTCGTATATCTTCACCAGCACTCCATCGCCCACCTCCCGTACATCGGAGTCTCAAAGCTGTCCTGCTACCTCTGCAACGCGTACATTTCCGCCCATTCGCAATCGACCAGCTTCCCGGTCACGACGCTGGGCTGTCACAGCCAGGTTGCCGCGCCTTGGATCTGCCCCCCTACCGCCTCTGCCGACGTGAAGGAGAGATTGACAAAAGTGATCCTGGAGAAGTTGGCTCGTTATTTGTCCGAGATCGACAAGGAGCTGCAGGAGGCCAGGTTGCGGGCTCGTAAAGCGTCGCAAAGCACGGATGAGTCTGATGACGAAGAAGACTCGCACGTGCCGGTAGAACGCCGTGGTATGCTTATTACTTCTGTTGCGGCGTCTCCGGTTCGCTGAGTGAGCTTGCTTGTATAGGTCAGCTCCTAATCGATTCGTTAGCGCTCTTCGCAAGGGAAAAAGAACAATTGGCGGCGGAAGCGGAAACCAAAGCTGCGGGGAAAGCTCAGACACGGGAGAAAGACGAGCAGAAGGCCAAGTTCAAGCCTAAGGCGAAGGGAGATCCGGCGCAGGCTGCCGGAGAGGCTGACGAGGACGCGGTTGAATACGGTGGTCCGCTCCTCACGGGTGTCGAGTAGGGTATTTTGCGGCCGTCCTGGCCATCTGGCTACTCTAACGTTTGCGCATGTGTACGATATTCCTAGCAAAGTACTACTGGAGCTGTATCTTTCTTATTCCTGTCGGATCCTCCCGGCGCGACTCATTCGTGTGACGGTTGCCACACCAGTGAGTACTAGTACTAAGCGGGAGCACGCACGCAAATCGCATCTACCCATCTCGATTAGACCGTGCGACGCCGGCGAGCGTCCCGCTGTCGCTGGCGATCGTTGATTGAGAGTTAAAACGCGAGCTGGGACGCGCTGGGCCTGACATGGTGTTGAAAGATGGATTACCGTTCCGTCTACTTCGGGGAGACTGGCCTCACTTGCAATGAAGTTCGAAGCAAATAGTGACATACGAATGTGCACTTTCGGACGCAGGGATAAATATCATTGAGGGTGGAATAAATATAGCATAGATCTAAAGAGGAGAATCACCGCGTTCGAGGCCTAGGGGTGCGGATGTTGTAGCTATGTCAATGAGGAAGTCATGAAGACAAGTTTTCCCGCCTCGCCGTTGGGGACGCCCATGGACGGTGCCAGGAGACCTGCGGCATGTGTGTGAACGGAAAGACAGCCGCGCCCGAGGGAGGGTGGCCTATCACCTTACGTCGATGCATACTACGTCGATGCATACACAGATAAGGCCGAGCACACATTGCATTGCCAGTACTCCTACAACAAAGCGCTCTCGCCCACAATACGACCAAGTACACACAACAAAGCCCAAGGTATCACAACAAAGCCCCCCCTCCCCGGCCATCGTCCTCGAAGTACATCCCCGCACTACGACCCATCCTCATTGTCCCTGCACCCGATGCTACCGAATCCCACACGGACCCTCCGTCATGCTCCGCTGTCGGCGCACCTCCTTCTTCTTCCCCCACACGTCCCAGATCTTGACCATCTTTTCCCCGGGTATCGCAAACGCGACCTTAAGCCCGCTGGGGCTGATCGCGCTCCCGAGCACGGCGTCCGCGGCGGGGTACGCGGTCGCGACGTGCGCGAGGCTGGGGAACGCGAGCACGGAGACCGCGTTCGCGGCCAGCGACGGGTGCGACGCGGCGGGGTTGAATCCCCCGGACCCGGCGTCGGAGGCGGGGGGCGGGCGCACGGCGCCGTGCGTGGCCAGGACCTCCCTGCACTGCTGCGACCACTGGAGGGAGGTGACGTGCGTGTTGAGCTCGAGCCGGTCGGTCGCGAGCGGTTTCGGGGACGTCTCGTTGATGTTCCAGAGCCGGATCGTGCCCGAGCCGTCCGCGGCGGCGTCGCCGGAGGAGAGGGTTTTGAGGGACCACGGACACCACGCGAGGGCCTGGGGGGAAGGGGTCAGCACGGAGGGGAGCGAGACGACGGGAGAAAAAGGCACCTTGACGGCGCCGGCGTGCTGCATCTTGCGGCGGCGCTGGACGAGGTCGCCGACGTCGAGGGGCACGAGGGGGCTCTGGCGCGAGTCCCAGGCGAGGATGGCGCCGGACTCGTCGGCGCTGGCGAGCACGCGGTTGTCGTGGTTCCAGGCGAGGGCGGTGATGCGGGCCTGGTGGCGGGTGACGCGCTTGGTCTGCTCCTTCATCGCGCGGGCGTCGCGGATGCGGGTGTCAAAGTGGCGGATGGTGCCCTTCTCGCCGCCGACGCTGAGGATGGGCCCCGCGAAGCGGAGGGCGGAGACGGGCTTGGTGTACCAGTTCATGACCATCTTCTTGGAGGGGATGTCCCAGAGCTGGATGAGGCCCTTGGAGGTCGCGACGGCGACGACGTTCGGCATCTCGTCGTCGCCGCACTCGAGCAGGCGCAGGTGGCCGTGGTGGTCCTTGAGCTTGACGAGGACGGCGACGTCGTCGGTGCCGGTGGTGGCGAGGTTTTTGACGTGCACGCGGTCGCCGCGGCCGAAGACGAGGGCGTTGTTGGGCGTCCAGGCGAGGGGCGAGGTCGGGCCGAGGACGTCGTCGAGGTGGCCTTGGAAGGGGACGCTCGCCTTGGTTTCGCGGAGGTGGAACTTGGCGGAGGATTCGGAGGGCGGGAGCTGGGTGAAGGAGAGGGCAGGGGAGGCAGAGCGGGTGGAGACGTCGGCGGGCAGGAAGAAGGGGGTGATGCCGCGGGAGGGGGTCGGGGGCGCGGACATGAGGCTGATGGAGGAGGCCCTGCTCATGGATGGGCGGGAACGATGGCGGTGGATCGTGCGCGGTCGGTTCGGCGAGCGGTCGAACTGGAACACGGACTAGAATGAGAATTTGCCGTCGTCGGACGCAATGAAAGCGTACGCACGATGGCGGCGGCCATTCCCACGGCGGGGCCATTGTCGTTGAAGATCTCGGGGAGGGAGAGGTTGAAGGCGAGTTCCTCCTCGCCTCGGCGAGGACGCTTGTAATCGGACCAAACGTCGTCGTCGTCGTCCACGGTGGGGGTGAGCGCGCGTTTTCGGCTGGGCTCGCCCACGAGCGTGCCGCCGTCGCTGGCGGTCGTCGACTGGGAGCTGGAAAACGCGATCTGCGATGTGCTGGGTGGCGACGAGCGATGGTCAGTGTTTGCAGAGCTCAGAAGAGACGAGGAACGTACTCGTCGTCGATGACCGTCGATGCCTGGGAGGACGGCGCGGACATGGTGGACGACGTGGAGGGGAAAGCGAAAGTGCGTGGGCGGCGCCGGCCCAAGCGTCCTTTAAAACAAGGATTATGTAAGGCGTCGAGCCGGGATCTTTCCTGGCGCATTGTTCCTCGGCGCCACGGCCGGCGACGGAGCGGCCTTGGACCCGTCTCGCGTCGCCGTTTTGAGCGCTCTCCACCGTCGAGCAGGGCGGCGAGAGGGGGGAGAGGGGGGGAAGAAGAGGAGGGGTTGATCGTGTCTGATGTTATAAGTAGCAAAATTCGAGACGCGTTGTTGACGCGTTGTTTGGCTGCTTGAGTGCACGTGACTGCATAGCTACGGTTTCCGTCGACGCTTCATTTGAACGTTCGTACTTACCCTTCCTGACTTCGTATTCCAAGAACCGAACCTATTTTTTTGGGCAAGGAATCGTGCGTCGCGCTCTCACTGCACTTTGCTTGTTGCGACTGACGGTGTGAGGAAGGGAAAACAGGCTCTGTTCGCGGCATCGAGACCGGAGAAACCCGTTGCTAGGACGACGCCTAGCGAGACCGTGGATGCGGCTGGTACACCTCCAGCTCCATCGGTCGTGATACATAGCCTGCTGCTGTGTGCGCTGCCTCTTGCTTTTCCCTTGAGCCCCCAAGGAGACATGTACGTCCTCCCTGTCCTCGTCTCTTAGCGTCAGCTCACCGCTCGGCCAGGTGTACGCGCTCCAGGAGAGCTCTCGACGCTACCGGATAGCTGCATCTTCTACTCAATTCACACATACCAGAAATCTTTGTCGGCGACGCCTGCTGGGACAGGGTTTGGCAAGAGAGCCACCACCATGGGCGTGCTCAAGTTTCGGCTGCGACAGGCGGAGGAGGTCTCCAACTCAACCAGTGCGTCTTATCTTTTCGCTCATCGTACCCAGATTGACCGTGCGTTTGTAGGTGTAACGTGCGTCTTTCGTTTGTTTCTTGCAGAGAGATGCCGACCAGCTCGTGTGCGCATTGCAGGACCACCACACAGTGAGCGGCATCCGGCATATATGCGGTCTTTGCTGACCATCCATCTCGGTAGAACGCAATCCGCCTCTTCTCAACTCTCAACGCAGTCTTTCCATCTTCCGACCTCGAGCTCCTCGGTGGTCGTACTTACCTCCCCGCTCTCTACCCTCTCGTCTTCCACCGTATCCTCATCCTCTTTCGTTTCATCGACCACCTCATCGGCCACCGCTCTCTCCGCCACTTTCTCTGCCTCCACAGCTTCCCTCACATCGTCCCCCGTTCTCTCCAAGTACGTGCGCGCCCTTCCGTCCACGTATCAGCGCGTTCTGACGCCCATCCCTGTCAGCCTCACCACGTCGACTACAGCTTCAGACTCGGGACGTGTCTCCGGCTCCACCTCCCTTGATACGATGGCGTCCACGGTCACCTCCCTGGATACGACGGCATCCACGCTCGTGCGAACGACAACGTCGGCGGTGACAACCACCACAAGCGTCTCGACCGAATCAAGCACCACCACATCCACGGCCCCTGCTTCGACCGCCTCCGCCTCGACCGATCTCTCTTCCTCCTCCGCAACAACCGACGACGGGCAACAAAGCACACGTGCCGATTTTTCCACCTCCACCTCCCGACGGACGGAGGTGGTCGTCGCGACGTCGACATCTTCGCCAGCGCAACAGCTCTCTCCCGCCCCTGCTTCGCAAGCCCCGCGATCGTCGACCGCCTCCTCGTGAGCTCTCTCACGATCCCGTCCGGCCGCCTTCAGCTTTGACACCATCCGTAGATTCTTCTCGCCCTTCACCAACGTCGCGGTGCTCTCGTCCTCTTCCAGCATCCAGCCCTTCGCCGCCACCTCCACCCTCCGTGCCGCCACCTCCAGCCTCGCGCAAACCAGCACCGCGCCCACCGCCTCCGGCACCCCGAACGTCAACTTCCTCCCCAACAGCGACGAGTCCCAGTGCGTCCCTCTCTTCGTCTCGTTATTTGTACCTAACCCCCGATCGCACGCCTCAGGAGCAAGGCCAACGTTCCCATGATCGCAGGCATCACCAGCGCGCTCGGCGTGCTCATGCTCGCCCTCATCTGCGGCGTCATCTACATCCGCCACCGCTCGCGCAAGCAGAGCAACGCCTGGCGCGCGCGCCTCCTCCGCGGCCGGCTCTTCTCCACCAACCCGGACCCGGACCCCACCTCCTTCTCCATCGTCAACAACACCTCCGACGCCGCCCATCCCTGGCAGAGCCACCAGCGCAACATTTCGCTGCCCATCCAGTCCGAGCCGCCCGACGAGGCCATCGGCACCCTGACGAGCATGAACATGTCTCAACCCGAGGCCGCGAGGCTCCCCGTGAGCGTCGCTCACACGGGGCCGCTCATTGACCTTGAGAGCGGGTATAGCGGGGCAGGCCCGCCAGGCGGCGGCACCGGCATGTCGTTTGGCGTGTCCCCGACCAATCTAACGGACCCCTTCGCGCGCGGTCCGCTCATGGTCGACAATACACGGCGCACGCCCACTCCGGACGTCTGGGACTGGGGCCCGAACCTGAAGCCTATACCGATAGGGCGGGCGTTATAGTGGCGTATTTAGCCCGCCGCGCCCCACACCTCCACTTGGTGGATCGTTCGGCGCCGGTGGTTGTTAGGCAGGACGCCTTGGGCGTGCGGACCGTTTCGTGCTTTCTGTTTTTGTTTTGTTCTCTTTCGCTGTAGCGCTTTCCCTGTTTTCGTTCTTTTTTCGACCCGCGATCGCCACAGCGTGGCCGCGCTCTTTTTTCTACCCCTCTCGGACTCTCACGGCGTTTCTTTCGTTCAGCTTCGTCCACCCCTTTCCTTTTACGTGCGGTTTCGCTTCCCTCATACGCGTCCGCGCGTCCGCTCTTCGTGTTTTTGTTTTTGTTTTGTTTGTCTCTTGTGTCCATGGATCCGGGGCCGCGCGCTGTCGATGGCGCCTTGTACGAGTAGGATTTGCACAGTTGCGGGTGGAATGCGAATGCTCCCCCTCTCGTCGACTGACCGAGGGCCCGCAGGAGCGCACATATAGGGCTGGCCTCGCGATCGTGGAAGCTGCATAAGTGCATATGGCACAGTTCCACAACGTGGGGACTCGCGTACACGCATACATAGTATGTTGTGAGGAACGAAAAGCCTCGCATGAGCGAAAAGACGACGAGAGCACGCTACCCTGTTGGCGTGCCAGTCTGATCTCGTTGGACTTGGAGGACCTGAGCCCTGTGCGCCTTGAGTTCGGCTGCCCGTTTGCCTAAGCGAACATAAGTTACTGGGTACATAGCACCATCCCACGCGAGAGAAAACGCACGGGAAATAGCGGATATCATCGCTAAGTCCTCCACCAAGCCATCATCGGACCCAGTGGTGCTTTGAGACGATAGACGAGCATGAGTTCCAAAGCGCAGCCGATTTGCCTCCTCTTCCAGATGCCGTAGGTGGTCCAAAATCTTCGGCAAAAGCCTCGCCTTCAACTTGTGCTGGACGCCCCTGTTTTCCTCGAGCACGCGCTCGGCGAGGTCAGGAGAGCGCACACGGAGGTCGGGGAAAAGCCACGGTGCAACGAGAGGCTGGCTGTGATAGCCCTGAGTCGCGATCGACGTGCCCATCACCTCCGAGTACGCAGAGAAGTACATATTGCAGAGGTTGCAAGGGAGTTTTGAGACGCCTATGTAGGGGACGAAGTGACGGCCGTGCAGATCGGCGAGCAGCGCACATTCGCAGTGGACGTGGGCTTCGTTGACGCGTGTGATGCATTCTGGAGAAAATAAGATATCAGAGGGTGCATGATGGGGAGAAAACTACTTGGCTCACCGACAGATATCGTAGACTCGTGCAAGGCCGCGGGCCTCCCAGACGCGGTAGAAGTCTTCTGTAGCGAATCAAGCAAAGGCTTTGACGGACGTGGCGGGAGGAACAGGTCGAGCTCGTTGAAAAAGTCGTCGATCACGATGTCTTCAATCGACGCACGCTTGACTAGAGGTTCTTCGTCCTCTGATAGCACGGAGCTCGCGGCCGTTCCAGGGTCGTCGGCCTGAGATCCTTCATCTGCCTCTGCTCCTAGTTTTCCGGAACGCCCATGGCCTTTTCCACCGAACACCTTCGGACCTTCCTGTGGGCCATCCTGCCGCATGCGCAACCGTCCGTAGCGTATCTCGCGTGACTTCCATTCGGAAATCGCGGCTGTCTCCTGGAACAGGGACGATGGGTACGGCGTGGTCGAGGAACGACGACCAGCGATTGAAGCTAGCCATGCTTGCGACCCGAAGAAAATGGACATGCGTTGATATAATCTTGGAGATCCACCGGCCACAGGACAGTCCTGACTCAGAAGACACGATGAGCACGACTAGCATCGCAGGTCCTGTAGCCATCACTTACGCCTGTTCGTAGACCGAAGGTATTCATCGCAGTTGGCGAAGAGGTTGGTGGGGTCGTCCAGATTCTTCTCCCATGCATCGAGGAGAGGCTTGACTTCGTTGTGTAACAACACCATGCAAACCTTGATCATTTCCGCCGTGTCATTCGATGCGGTAGGAGATGATTCCCAGCGAAAGGCGTCGTCCATGTCGACTACGGTGGCGTGGATGCGATTGAGGCGTTCTCGGCTTTCCCCCGACTGGAGACCGGAGAGTAAGTATACTGCGACTGATGTGTGTAAAATTTGAGGAGAGTTCAACTTGATTGGCAGTGAGACCCTGGACGTCCTCCATGAGCGCGACGAAGGCGTCGCGGTGCTTGTCGAAGCGGTGCTTCATCCTCGACCAAGCGTGCTGTATCAACCTGTGTTCCAAGAGGTGAAGCCTGTCCGTGGCCGTCGTATCCGGGCCCCGGACGGCTTCCATGGAATCCACGTTAGGAGGGGAGGTTACGACACCAACGCCCCGGGAAAGGCGCCTGACCTCCGCGAGTGTAGTGAGGATATCGTGAAGGGCGCGCACGACCTGATCGTCCACCCTGCCGTTGTTTTCCGCGACGTGAAGTTCGAAGTTCTTCGTTTCGTCCCGTGTTTGTAGAACGGAGGCTACAGCGACGACTTGTCTTCTCTCCTTCCAAACGGATAGGTAGGCAAGGCTGTCGAGGACTTTGGCCTGACGAGCGAGAGCGATGTCGTTCAGGGGTTGTCCGGCGCGGCGTCGATCTTTGGCGGTGTGAGGTTCATCGAATCCGCAGGAAAGGGCAGCCACCAGGTTGACATCCAGTGTGTCAGCGTTTCTGGAAAGAGTAGGCATGTTATTAGTGACGAGCAAAAACGCGACGGACGGGAAGGACTCGTCACTCGGGGTTAGTGTTGCCGCTGGGCTCGGGCTAAGCCCAGGCCCATTTCGGTGGGTTGGGCTGGGTTGACGACTAGTGTTGCCGCGGGGCGGGGCGGGGCGCACCTCGAGGCATGTTAGGTAATCAACTCGAGGCCGACTCGTTCGTAACGAGGCGACAACTCGCGGGTTGTATGACGGTCCCATCGCAGATGGACCGGGGCAGCGACGGCGAGCAGCGGCGAGCCGGCGGCGGCAGACCGGCGACGGCGGCGTTGCTACTTGCTGCCAGTTGGGGCCGTGGCCCGCCGTCGACGGTCGAGCCAGGAGCACGAGAGCTGGCGAGCTGGAAACGATGTTGAATAGGATTCTAGGAACAATGTAGCATACTAAGTAGGAATTATTGTAAGTAGGTATAGCATTCCCAAGCCCGTGGTCAACTAAATTTTAATTCCCGGACTCGAACCCGACGTCGCGAGACAAAAGAGTAAACAGTTCCTCGGTTTCGAGGATCGAGGTGGGGGAGTTGTTAGTACCATCCAAGTCCATAGTATGTAGCGCATCGGAGCCGAAGGAGGAAGCGCGAATGTCTTCCGCATCGTTCGCCAACTCGAGCTCAGACTCAGAGACTGACCAACTCGACGACGAGTTGAGGCGAGCCTGTTTGAACAGATATTTGAGGATCTGAAGGCGCTCCATAACTGTCGGAGATAGACGGTTGCGTCGCATCGCGCACGTCTCTTTGCTCGACGAAAAAACTCGCTCGCATGGAACGGCTGAAGCCTGTACTGCAAGAGCATCAAGGGCCACCCGGAACAGGGTCGGGAACTTGAGACGGCCAACGTTCTGACGGTATCATGTTAGCATGGGCCCGTAACGGAGGGCTGAATATCTGAGAGACACACCTGCCAGTATATCACAAGATCAAAATAATCTTCGAGGACTTCGCCGGTACGGGCGGCTTCCTCTCGTCTCTCTCGTTCCGAATCCTGCATCCCCTGACATTCTGCACGCCACTCACGCAATTCCTTTTCAACGGTGGCGCGATCCCGCTCGACAGCAGCAGCCTCACGTTGTGCATCGGTCATGAACACCATGTCAGCCACCGGGGATGGTTGCTCTGATGTTGAACGGCTTCCTGTTGAACTGAGCGAGGCCGAACGGTGGAGCGAGGCCGCACGGGCTTCCACGTCCATCGATCCTCGAGCAAGTCGTGACGCAGCGGGGGATGAGATTGAACGTGTAGACGGCGGGTGTGGTGACGGCCTCGCAGATACGGTGGCAGGCGGTGACGGTCCCAGGTTGGATGTCGCTGCTGACACAGCTCCAGTTGCGCCCTCGTGCCGCATGGAAGAGCGATACTCGAGCATCTGTGTAAGATAGATGATGAACGAGGTGTTGTAAATATATCGAAGTCTGGGTACATACCACCTTCCTGAGCCGTTCTTCCGCCGCCAACGCTTCGCTTTCTGGCCATCGGGAGTCGATAAATTGCAGACCCTTCATGGGGTTCATGGCTGGATACAGGATGAGTCTTGTGAAAAGCCTGAACATTCATTCGGAAGGAAACATACCTATGGAAACCGTATAAATGGGTTTGCGGCGCTCTACTTCCATATACTGTTCGATTTTTCGGGCAGCTTCTTCGATTGCCGCGCTTATACGTGGGAGAGTGACTTGAAGATCTTGAAGCATTTGAAGAAGAAGCTCGTACGCTGGAAGAACTTGAGGTAGTGTGGGTGTCTGCTCAAATGAAAGCTGCTGTTGGACAAGATGTGGAACCGAAAGGAATTCACGGATGTCATATAGCACCGCAACGTCCTCTTGTGTAAGCATGATGTCCGCTGGAGCATTGTTCTTCAACATGAACCGGGTCACCGCCTATGGATACTCGGTGGTCAGTAATGTGCAGAGTATTTCTCATTCGATTCACACTCACCGGGGCCAGTTCGAGGACGCGGTCAACCATTCCGAAAGTCGATGACCAACGCGTGTCCACATCTCGTAAGAGCTGAACAACACGGAGTACTAGATCGGAACTGTCGGGCCAGTCCTTCGCTTCGTTTCCGTTCTTGATTGTCTGGAGCCACTGAACACGGCGAAACTCGGAGGCACGGCACCAGACAGCTGCTATGCGTGCCCTACCCACGGGATCCATCGAGAGTGCTAGCGCGTACGCAGCATCGCTGATTGAGGATATATCAAATGGCGAGATATGAACGGGGGTAGGGCTGTCGGGGGACAGAGGGTCGGGATCCGGAGAAGATGATGAGAGTGACTTCAACGCTGTTTGAACAGCGATGTTCACAACATGGGGAAAGCAACTAGAGGGATTGTCAGGCGACATTTCTCGTGGGATACTTGAAGCAAGAGCGTACCGTATGCGGTTATCGTCTGCGCTGAACCGAACATTGAACTCCGTTAGCAGACGCCGCTCAAGGGCAGCCATCATCGTATCATTGTTCGATGCATTGTCGCAAGTGATGCAGCCAATCTAGGTACATGGTTACTGAGTGCATATCCATCAGCGAACAGAAAGAGACGAACCTTGTGCACAATCCCAAGGGGTTTGATGATTCCCAAGAAAGCCTCTGCGAGGTTCTCGCCGGAATGCGAGAAGAGTACGTGGCGAAAAGCGATCAGCTGGGAGACATACGCTAGATGTTTCTTCCCGTCCGCTCCTGTGCGCTCCACGAAATAATGCGCTGTGACGGCCATAAACGAGTTGAGAGATGGGTCGGACCAGACATCCGTGGTGAATGAGATACGCCCCGGACAATTCTGGTGGGTATTTTAGCGCGATGCTCAACTGCTATATGGGATAAGCACGTACCTGCATTTCCGCGACCATCTTTCTATACTCGATGCAGAATCGTTCATAAATCAAGTCGGTTACCTTTGTCCGGTGGGGTATGTCGGAATCCGTGATGTCTGTTAAGGACGGTCCTTATCACGTGACAAGCGGCTCAGGCTACAGTACTCTTACGCGTGAGAGGTGGGATCAGGTGATCCAGACGTCTCGGTTTATACGAAGGTGAGGGTCAATAAGCGAAGCAGTAAGTCTTCACGGAAGACTTAGGCGAGCTTATCAACTTAGTTGGCTTGGGATTCTCTTTAGCGTTTAGAAGAGGAGGTTCTTATTAGAACAGTCCTGTATTTACAAAGAGAACGAGCTGAGGAATAGCTCGTTCGTTGAGCCTCCTTTTATATGAAAGGAGGTCGAGTAAATAAATGTACATAAGGCAACGATCGTATCAAGTATCTACGGGGACGCGACTGTGGCACAATCGTAGCTGTGTTGTCGACATGTCGACGAACTGTGGCACTGTCGGAGCTGTGTTGTCGAGATGCCGACGAGCTGTGGCGCGGTCGTGGCTATGTCGTCGGGACGGTTACGAGCTGGGGCACAGTCGTAACTCGTCGTTTAGCGACGTCCTTCCTAATAAGGCAACAGAAATGAAGTACCTTGAACGAGTTGTAACACTATCCCCCTCTCTAGAATCTACGTCTCGTAGAATCCTGAACCGAAGTGGTTCTAGCGGGATGTCTTGAACGTGTTGTCGGTCGGTCGCTCTTCGCCATTGGAGAAGGAATATGGTTGATGCGAGGAAGGTGAGGATCGTAAGTCCTACGATGATGCTGATGACGGCGATGAGCCAGCGAGGAGTGGGCGTATTGAAGATTGATAGATCGGGTGATTGTGTTGATTGCATCATGCTTCTGGGTTTGTCGTTTTCTGATGTTCACTCTTTATATCCTTGCCCGGACCCTAACGATAGAATTCTATTCTATCGTTTCAACAACACTTCTACTACCTTTAGGTCCTCCCCGTTTATCGTAGTAGCCCCTAACCGATGCCCTATCCTCGCCGTCGTCGCGTGATCTGGGCTCTTGAACCGAGGCCCGCGCTTTCGGAAGAGTCCCTTGATGCCGGATCTTCCCTTCGACTCCTGCATAGCTTCTTCGTCTAAGCTTCTCGGCCTCTTCATGGCGCGAGCGACGTCCGGACGGTTTAGGAGTTCCGTGACTCGTTTGAGATGACGAAGGAGTTCTTCGTCCTGTGGGTCGGGCGTGGGAGTGCGCGAGAGGACGGGCGAAGGAGGAGGAGTGGTAGGAGGAGTGTGGTCGGTGGTGGAGAGGTTGCGCGACGAGGAGGTAAGAGTAAAAGACATTTTTGTTGGTTTGGGCGGTGCGAGTGAGTTTGTTTAGACGATGTCTGAGGATGTTATCGTCTTTGTGACTTTCCTTTTATGCTTGCGATGTGGAGGAGCAATGATGTAATCATTGCCGTCAATCGTAAGCGGGAATCTCGTACATAATCAGACATGAGTCGTAAGTAAGCGATGCATCCAGTGCGTCGCTGGGAAAGATGCTAAGTGTTTCGCCTTCCTCATAGCGATAGGAACCGGTATAGTAGAGAAGTCCGAGGAAAATATGCGTACGAGTGAGGGCGCAGTCCGTGATCAGTCCGAGGAGTATCGTAAGGAGAAGTCGTAAATGCGGGATGATGGGAATGAGATGGAGACGTAACTGATGATGAGAAAAATGGTCCGAGTGCGTGTGATGGATGAAAGATCGTCCGTGCGCTTACCAGGTCTCCGGCCAGTGAACCTTCGACTCTTCCACTTCTTGCAAGTCCCAGTCCTCTTCTTTCCAGAAGAGATCGTCGACGCGCCAAGAGTGGTTGAATCGCGAGGGAGGTTCCCGCTGAGTGCGGAGTGCCGCGTCCTCCCAGTACAGCCACTGTTCGGTGGCGTGTTGGGCGGCTTCGTGAGTCAGGCTTTCACGTCGCGTGAGGAAGCCCAGAAGCTGCCTGTGGGCGCGGGCGGTAGCGTCGGTACGTCGGAGGTGGGGGTGGGACATCAGTGTTCCTGGACCGTAGCTGGTATCCGGATGGCTCGGGCGAGGAAGAGGAGTCCGTGGTCGGAGAGGGTAGCATGACCGTGATCGGGGGAAGTGAGGGGGAGCGTTCTTGCGACGGGGACAGTCTCGGCGGAGATGGCCTCGCTCGTCGCATTTCCAGCAGCGTTTCCGCGGCTTCACAGGAATTGCGTCCCACTGTTCCTGCGTCCACGTAGTCGGCTCGCCGCTCCATGGGTCCGAGGGATTCTCGGCTACTTCCTTCGTTTGGTCGTTCGCCGGATCGTCCTCTTCCTCCGCCGAACTGTCCAATTCCGTTGACTTGCACCCCTGTCTCCCGCGAGCTTGGATTTCCATCATCCGTTGGATTATCTCCTGGATCTTGTCGCAGTTCCTCATCGCCCGACTTATCGGGGAAGTCGACGTCTCTGATCCGCTTGAGTGATCTTCCGTCGGAGTCGACAGATTCATGTTTACGTCGCTGTGGGGTGACTCGGGGATCTTGGGCGATGGGATCACTAGTGTGGTCGGGGTGTGGGCGTAGGAAGGAGGGATAATCAGGGGGGTTTCCGTTCCAAGGCATGGGAGCGTCGTCAATAGAAGTTGGGAAAGGTGTTGGCGGTCTAGGCACCGCTGGCAGTGAGGAAGGTGCCCAAGGTACTCGTCGAGGATTTTCCGTTGGGAATCTTCTGGTCGGCTGTCTGGGGTCCGGGGGAGTACGGGGCTGTCCGATGTAGTTTCCGGGTATGTCGTTTCCAACGATGGGAGGCTGGACGAGGTTAACGTTGTTGAAGCCGGGGATGGGTATGGATCTTGGTGGAGTATGAGCGGTGACGGGCCGCGGAGGGGCGTTAGGAGGGTACGGGGATCTGGTGAGGGTGGTCGTGATGGGATCGGGTCGAATAGTGTAGCCCGGGGAGATGTGATGTCCATGGAAGATAAGGTCGATGTCGGGGCCTTCTTTCGAAGACATATGGGGAACTCCAGTAGTTTCCATTCGTCTTCGGAGGATTTCTCCTTCGTAGGCGGCACGGAAGGTGTGTCTTTCCCAGTTAAGCCAGTTAACTCTGAGTCCGACTTCAGTAAGGAATCTCCGGAGCTCTGCGACGTTGAGTATAGCTGCTGCGCTAGCTTCCGGAGTCGTCGAAGGAGTTTGACCTCCCTCTCTTCCATCTCGGTCGAGAGCGTTAGGTACCTCGAGTCTAGCTGCAGGAACTCCTTGTCGAGCATCTTGATGTGATTCTCTAAGATGCTCTGGACGTCGGCCGACTCCTGCCTGAGATCGCTGATCCGCTCCCTGGCCTGCTCGAGAGCTACTCCGGCTATCATGTGGGCTATCTGACTTTCTAGCATCGGGGAATCGGGCGTTGGGACTTCCGTTGCTCCGGGCAACGGGGATTGCATTAGCACCTGTGAGGAATCCAGGCGCTTTAGTTGGGGTTCTTCTGTGTGCTTCTAAGCGGCTTACCCCTTGTTCTTCCGTCTGGTCCTGACCTAGACGGAGGAGATGCCGACTTAATTGCGAGGATAGTTGCGGATCGAGCGATGAAGCAGTCTCCGCAGAGGGCGCGTTCCTGTTGAGTGTGGTGTACTTTGTGACAAACGAGGCGGAGGCGGTCGACATTGCTGGGAGTGACGATTGGATTGGTGGAAGAGGTGTTGGCTGCGTTTGGGGTGGTGGACATTGGTGCTCTGTCTCGTCGAACCCCAGGGGTTTTTATCCCCTCTCTTTGGCAGTGCATTCGCCTGAATGAGTTTCACCAGTGTTTTACTTTCGTCTTGCGTTTCTTTCGTCGTGTTGGCCTTCGCTCTTGTTGCGTTACAGTGATCTCGTCGAGATCAGTAGATTCTTCGTTGGTCTCTTTGATTGGCTTTGGTGGCAACCTCGGTGCCTTCGGGTTATTCCGGTGGAACTCTGTGATCGCATCTTTTGATCCTTCGAGATTAGATGCTGGTTCCCATGTGTTACCGGAGTCTGGGTAGCCTTTCCATTTTACGAAATAATGTAATGGTTCGGAATATCGTTTGTCTAGTTTCGAGGCTATTATTGTTTCTAGTTCATAGAGTTCTTCATCGTTTACTAGTTCCGGAGGCGGTTTTTCGTAAGCTTCGCCGTATTGTTCTGTTTATTTGAACGGAATTAACAGTCCCGCATGAAATACCGGATGTATTTTCCACTTCGCCGGTAGTTCTAAGCGATAGGTTACTGGTCCTATTACTTTTTCAATTTTGAATGGGCCAAATCGTTTTGGTGCTAGTTTAGTTTTCGGGTATACCGTGTTAAGATTCTTTCCATCCAACCATACTTGGTCACCCTGTTTGAGTTGATCTCGCAGTGTGAACGTTTGATCATGCTGCATCTTCATTAATTTGGCAGCTATTTCTAGACTTGCTTCTGCGTTGTCCCATGCGTCCTTAAAGTTCTTTATTCTTTCTTCGGCTGTCGGTATTCGCGGATCGGTTGGTATTGCCGGGTTGAAAACCGGTTGATACCCGTGTAGGAGTTCAAATGGGGAAGCTTTCGTAGCTGAATGTTGTCTTATATTGTGTGCGAATTCCGCTTTTGGTAGAAGTTTTGCCCAATTCGTTTGATCTCCGTTGCAGAATGCTCGAAGATATTGTTCTAACTCTTGATTCACTCTTTCTGTTTCGCCGTCCGTTTGGGGATGATACGCTGTGCTGAGCGACGAGATAACTCCGAGACTTTCGCAGATGGATTGGAATACTTTGGATGCGAATTGAGGGCCTCTGTCCGATATCATTCTTTTCCATAGTCAAAATCGTCTGTAAACATTGTCGATCAGAAGATCAGCTGTCTCTTCTGCGTTGATCGTCTTTAGGCACGGTGTGAATACTGCGGTTTTGGTGAACCTGTCGACGACTACGTTGATCGAATCGAATCCATTGGAGATCGGAAGATCTGTAATGAAATCTGATGTGATTGTTTCCCATGGTCGTTCTGGTATTTCCGTAGGTTGTAGTGGATGTTTTGCCGGATGCGTGACATTCTTTGTTGACTGGCATACGGGACATCCTTGGACATAGCTTTTTACGAAGGAAATCATCTTCGGCCACCAAAAGTTTCTCTGTACCAGTTCTAAGGTTTTCATCTCTCCTGGATGTCCAATCGTTTGGAGATCATGATGCGATTTCAGGATCATACGTCGCAGTTCGAGATTCTGTGGTACGTAGATCTTTCCTTTCCTGATGATCAGATCGTTCTCGAAGTTCCAATCTTCGATTCCTTTTGCAAGGGTACGTGGTCCTGATTTTTTGATCGTATCCAACGCTGTCCAAATTTCATCATCCAGGTGTGAGAAGTTCCTTAGTTCTCTGAGAAGCTCTTTATCCCCGATTGCTTCAACAGTTCCCCTTCCGGTAGCTCTTGCCTTGAATATCGAAGGATGGAGCAGGATTCGTTCGTCGTTATCTGGAATGTCTTCTTTATGATCTGATCTTCTAGAAAGTCCGTCCGCTTTGTTTGTACTTCCTGGTTTGTGCACCAGGGTGTAGTTGAAGCGGGATAGGTACAGGCTCCATCGCGCTTGTCGTCGATTAAGTTTCTGTGCTGTTGTAAAATATTCTAGATTCTTATGGTCTGTCCAGATTTCAATCTTGTGGTTTGCTCCTTCTAGATAGTGTCGCCAGTGCTCTAGGGCTTTTACCACTCCCAAGAGTTCTTTGTCGTATATTTCGTAATTCTGTTCTGCCGGTGACAATGATTTGGACAGGTACGCGACCGGATGCCATCTTTCGGTTTCGTCCGGTTGTGATAGGATAGCTCCGTACGCGAAGTCAGAGGCATCGCTTTCTATGCGGAACGGTTTGTTCTCGTCAGGCATGATTAGGACTGGGGATGATGTGAATTCGTGTTTCAGCCTGTTGAAGGTGTTTTCACACTCGGTTGTCCAGTTCCAGTCATGGTCCTTCTTCGTGAGTTGGAATAGTGGTCTCGCGATCTTAGAATAATCCTTGATGAAACGTCGATAGAAGTTTCCAAATCCGAGGAATGATTGGACTTCTTTTACCTTCTTCGGTGTAGGCCATTCCGATAGTCCTTGAACCTTGATTGGGTCCATCTGTACCTTATTATGTGTGATTATCACGCCTAGGTACTCGATTGATGATTGTTCGAAGAAGCACTTTTCTGGTTTCAGGAACAGATCGTTCCGTTCCAGAATTTGAAGGGTTTCTCTCATCAGTTTTCTATGTTCGTCGAGTGTTTCTGTGAATATCAATATGTCGTCCATGTATACCACTACCTTTCCCGTGTCTATTAATCCTTTGAATAGTGCGTTCATCATTGCTTGGAACGTTGCGGGCGAGTTGGTTAGTCCGAAGAACATCACCATTGGTTCGAACAGGCCTCTGTTTGTCTTGAACGCGGCTTTCCATTGATCTCCTTCTTTGATTCGAACATTGTTGTATCCCCATCGGAGATCGAGCTTTGAGAAGATCTTAGCATCTTTGAGTTTGTCGATGAGATCCGAGATGAGCGGGATCGGGTATTCGTTTTTTACCGTGATGGAGTTGAGATAGCGATAGTCTTGTACTGGTCGAAGAGATCCATCTTTCTTCTTGATGAAAAAGAAGGGCGACGATATCTCTGATTTTGATTCTCGGATGTATCCTTTTCGTAGATGTTCGTCTATGAACGTATCTAATTCTTTTCGTTCTGGTACCGTCATTGGATACACTTTGCAATTCCGAGGTTTCCATCCTTCGGTCAGGTCTATCGCATGATCCCAAGGTCTACTGATTGGGAAGCGTTCCGACGCTTTCTTTTCGAATACCTTTTGATACTGTTTGTAGCTAGATGGAATCATCTCGTCGAGTGTCTTCTTCTTTTCTCCCATGGCTGCTCTTTCTGCGAGTTCTTGTGCTTTAGTTGCTCTCACGGTTATCCAGGCACTAGTTTCGTTCGTTTCTTCTGCGACTGGTATCGCTTCTATGTTAGTTTTCCCGTAGAACGTTCTGATCGTCTTGATCTCGATGAGATCAGAATCGATTTCGGAATCTTCTTGTTCCTCTATCATTGCGTGATGGTTTGCCTTCTGTTCTTCGAACGATGGTAGGAAGGGTTCGTCCTTTCCTTGGACGGTCATTGTTTTACTCGTAGTGGAGCACGTACCTGGACATGTCTGTAGTGTAATCTGTCTCTTTCTCCAATCGATGCTAGGATTGTGTTTTTTGAGCCAAGGGGTTCCTAAGATTACTTCATCTCCTCCTAGGGCTGTGACAAATAGTCCTAGGTTTTCGCGGTGAGTTTCTCCGTTGATTCCTTCCATTGTCATCGGAAGGTACACCTTTTGTTTGATCTCTCCCAAAGTGTTTCGAGATCCATCAACGTTGTATATCGGTATCGGTTTCTTAAGTTGGATCAGATTCATCTTGTGTTTTCGCACGAAGTCTGGATGGATCAGGGTGCTACTGGCTCCGCTATCTAGCAGTGCTTTTGCTGCGGCTTTACGGAACTTTCCATGAAACATAACAGGTATATGAATTGATGGGGCGTGCGCCGCTCCATCTTGGTATGACCTTATATACACTGTTCTATTTATGTCATCCCCTGTTTCCTGCACAGGAGATTGATTTGAAAAGTTCATTGTCTGTGTCCTTTCAACAGCCGCGGTTGAAGGACGGTTCAAAAACCCTGATTGTCTTTGAACATGTTGGCAGTGCGCGCGAACGTTTCACTGTCCATCTTGTTCACGAGCTTGGTGATTTGATCAATCGGGGATTCTTCTTCCGTTAGATTCGCCGTTCGTGCATTGATCGTCGTTTGGGTACGTTTGTCTGGGCAGTTCCTGGAGATGTGTCCTGGCTTCCGGCAATAGAAGCATGATCCTGATTTCTGAAGTTCGGTACGTTCTTGCGGGGTAAGGCGTCTGAAGTTTCGGTTATTGTTTCCGGTCTGAGCGGCTCTGGCGGTGGTAGCATTCCCTTTATTTCCGTTTCCTCTTCGGAATGGAACATACGTCTGTGGTTTCTTGTATAGGAGGGTGAGATCGCTCGTCGGGTTCATTGGTCTCGTATAATGTCGTTGGAATGCTTGGGCTTCTCGCCAGTTATTATCGATGCGTAATGCGAGTTCATACCATTCTTCGATGTCGTTCGAGATGTGATCTCTCTTGAGGATCTCGACTACGACATCGTTGCGCAGTCCTCTCTTGAATTGGTCGATCAATGCTTTATGATCGTAACCAGCTTCCATGGCATAGTCTCTGAAGATCGTGATGTAATCTTTGGTGTCCATAGTGCCTTGTTCCAGGCGCTGTATGTTGAATCTAGCGTCCCTTCCGGGGTCTATTTCTCCAAAGGTCTCTAAGAAGTGGTCGCGGAACACCGTCCATGGAAGGTATGCTTCTGGATCTAGGCCGCGATCTCGTATCTTATCTATTTTGCTTATTAAAAGGGACGCCCAGTGAAGGGCAGGTCCATCGGTAAGATGCGAGAGTACAAAGGTTATCTTTCGCATGTTGGCCTTATACGCGTTGGGAAATGCTATGAAGCGAAGTACGCATTGTTCGATGAACTTTGCTGCTTTCGCTCGATCTCTTCCGTCGTATATTCCTAGTGCATTTAGTTTGAACCCTTTGTCCTTATCTTCGGGTTTAGATCCGATTGTTCCTGTTCCTCCTGGTGGGGAATTCCCTGGTGGATACTTCGATCCTTTCGGAAGATCTGCGGTTGCTCCTCTTCCGAAAACATAGTCCTGAACTTCTTTTCCTTTCTTGTCTTCAATTGATCGGTCGGAAGGCGGTGGTGATGGTGATTGTGGCGGTCTCCATCTCATCGGTTCGGTCGCGCTGAATCCTAGGGCGAATCGAGTCTCAGGTCTCGGTTTTGCGGGATCGGCTGGTGTCGGAGATGGAGGCGTCTTGTACGGTACATTAATTTCTCCAAGGGGGACATAGCTAGGTGCAGTGGCGGGGTTGGGTATCGAGGTGGCAGCGTCTCCCATTGTTGTGATGTTTTCGGGTCTTCCGAATAGATTTCCTTGTCTTCCTCTTCTGGTTCCGAAAATATCTTCGTCTGATTTGATTGATGGAGATCTTGTTGATTTCTCTGTATGTCCTTCCGCTTCTGCTGCGCTTGATGGGCTGCTTTCTCGACTTCCTCTGGAATCAGACTTTGTTCGGGTGTCTGATACTGCTTTCTCAGGTTCTGGCGCAGTTTCTTCTGGATGCGGTGCGGTTGTTGCGACTTCTTGAGGATGCTGGGGTTCGGTCTGAGGGTTCTGTGGTGCGGTTGTCGTATCGGCTGTGTCGGTATCGGGATCAAATTCCCAGTAGTCCTTAATATTCCCGGTGTAAGGTTTCTCTTCGACTTTCTGTGCGTCCGGGTGTTTCCAGAGTTCTTCTGATGAGAGGGGCCCGATATGAGGTCTTGAATAATCTGGGCGCTTCCAATGTGAGTTGTCGTAGGTTCCGTCTTCCTTTTCTCTTTTAGATCTATCTTTGTAGTACTCTGCTGCTGGGGGAAGGTTGTATCTGTATATGGGTGGGTTCCACTGGTACGCGTATGTCCCTTTGCTTTCTTTTGCGGTGAAGGCTCCGTCGTGATAAAAGATAAGATTATAGGGATCAAATGTCCAGTGATGATTTTCTTTTCCGTTGGGAAATTCTCGACTACAATCTGATTGGAGATAAGGGACTTCGAAGTCTGATGGTCTTTTCTCAGCGGATTGTTCCGCTGGCTCCGTGGTGGGTGTTTCGTTTGACGCTCTGCGCCAAACTGTAGGGTGAGCTAGTGTAGAGGAGAGCTCGTTCTAGTGTTAAGGACGGTCCTTATCACGTGACAAGCGGCTCAGGCTACAGTACTCTTACGCGTGAGAGGTGGGATCAGGTGATCCAGACGTCTCGGTTTATACGAAGGTGAGGGTCAATAAGCGAAGCAGTAAGTCTTCACGGAAGACTTAGGCGAGCTTATCAACTTAGTTGGCTTGGGATTCTCTTTAGCGTTTAGAAGAGGAGGTTCTTATTAGAACAGTCCTGTATTTACAAAGAGAACGAGCTGAGGAATAGCTCGTTCGTTGAGCCTCCTTTTATATGAAAGGAGGTCGAGTAAATAAATGTACATAAGGCAACGATCGTATCAAGTATCTACGGGGACGCGACTGTGGCACAATCGTAGCTGTGTTGTCGACATGTCGACGAACTGTGGCACTGTCGGAGCTGTGTTGTCGAGATGCCAACGAGCTGTGGCGCGGTCGTGGCTATGTCGTCGGGACGGTTACGAGCTGGGGCACAGTCGTAACTCGTCGTTTAGCGACGTCCTTCCTAATAAGGCAACAGAAATGAAGTACCTTGAACGAGTTGTAACAATGTCTGCGTTCATGTACAAAAGAAGATCGCGGAACTCAGCGCAATCAACAGCATTCATTGCCTATAACGAGATGGGTAATCAGTGACCGGCGCTCAAAGGCATCAAGAAAGGGTCACCGTGTACTTGCCTGATCGTCTACCACCAGCCACCGTATCAGGCGGAGTAAGAAGCCGTCCATGGTGAACTTGGTGCCAGCATAGGAGAAGGGACGGGATGTGGACTCCCCAGCGGAGCTTGAGTGCGGTTGTGCCTTCGACTGGCCACCATTTGCTGTCGCCGCATTGATCTGGTTTATATCATTGAGTTCGGGGTTGGTAACAAGTTGCTCCCACCCCTTCAGCTTGAATAATAGGACGGCAGCATTATACTCATCCTTGTGAAAGGTGGTAATGTGTTTGCGAAATGTTTTAGTGCCCGAGGATGACTGCCATGAGTTTCTGTGGGAGGAAAGTAATTAACGCGATACTACAGTGGAAAAGGAGAGGTACACGTACGTGCAGTTTTTACCTCGGCACCCAACACGAGGCTCTCTTGGCTTGTGCATCAGACGGTTCCGCTCGTCCCATCCACGAGCTGGGGTACCGTTCGTTCCCAGAGGGCGCAAAAACCACCAAACATCAGTTGCATCGTCTTTCGACGAGTCATGATCAGCGGTGTCACCTGATGGTGCGGTCATCGAGCCAAAGGACAGGACACTCGCAGGATCAGCAGGTGTAAGAGATGGGCCTGCACCTGGAACAGGTCGATTGTCGTCCGTAGATTGTGGCGTAGAGTCTTTTGAGGCCACCGTTCTGCGCCGCTTTGGTGCCGCTGTCTTCTGTGCAGTATCCTGGGTACATTTCCGTTTCGAGTTCCTAGTCTGCGATGGAGTGGTATTTGCGGTTGGTGGTACCGGTGCCAATGATGCTGATTCAACGTGAGGTGGACCTTGCAGCGGAGATGGCTGATGTGCGGCGGCAGCCTGTCCGGTATTCGATTGTTCACGATAAGTTGCCGCGCTTGATGCAGCAAATGCCGTGATGGTGTCCCAGAATGTGCGCATATCTGCATCCGACACTAATGATTATCATAACAACATGAGAGGCTGTACAAACGACAATGAAACAAATGAAATAAAATACCTTGTGACGATGAGGAGTTCGATATTTGACTGCTGTGGATTGTTGGTCCATTGTAATCAGGAGCAGACAGACCAGGCATGGGTGCCGATGTGGATGGTGCACGAGATGAGCCCGCAGAGGATGAATACGAGGCATGGTAGGAGTGAGAGGCAGCCTGAGGGGGGTAATGAGTAGATGGGCCTGCAGCTGTCGTAGCAAAAGCGCAAAGGCAGTGGTCGATTGACTGAGAGCACTGGCGGCAGATGTAAGCTGAGGACATGGCAGGATATCGTGTCAGTAAGTGGACGACGTGGGGGCAGCCCAGCCAGACTCGGAGGCATGAAACTTAAGGAAATTCAGTCCGAAATTTCGAGAAATTTGTGACATTGTGAAGTTGTACTAGGTGAGGTAGTAGCTTAAGCGACAGCCGAAGGGTACGACACGGGGAACAACTTCCGTGAAGCAGAGGAGGAGTAGACATGAACGCGGGATGAGTGGATTGGAAAGGACGCGACGCGTTCAATGACGGACGGTCACGAGCCTCGTGTTCTCGGGACGCCAGGGGCCCAGGGGCCGGCCAGCATCGGCGCTGCAGCGGACGGCTCCATCAGTTGCATCACCTCGAGGTCAGCTCGAGGCCAGTCACGTGACCCTGGACTCGTCCTCGAGGCCAACCCGTCTCGGGGTCGCCCCGCCCTGCGGCAACACTATTGACGACCCAGTGGAGCTGGGCTGGCTGGGCTTTGATGCCATTGCGTCATTTGCTGACAAATTGCTGTTTCAGGACGTGACAGGCGAGTGACGAGCGTCTTCGCTTCAATCGATCAGGTGACTGCTATGAAGTTCAGGAACGTGCTCGCGTTGACGCGTCGACAGCGACATTCGTACGCGCCGTGCTTTCCTTCCACCACGACATGGCAGGAATCCATCCGTCAACGATCCGTTCTATGGTCGGAAAAGAGGTGCGTGGTTCCTTTAAACCCCAGTGTCACGGATCGCTCCATTTCTCTCTTCGTTTGCAGACCTCGTACACGCGACGCGTCACGGCATATGACTTTCCCTTGCATCACACGCTTCAACGACGTCATTGCCCGGACTTCCGAGCGGGGTTCCGCATCCTTATCTATGACATCATTGCTCCGGACCCTCGTCCTCCGCCCCATGACTCCTTTCTTATTGTTCCCCCCGCTCGCACCACTATCGCATCGCATCGCACCATCGTACCCACTTGTATATAAGGACAGTGTTTCTCTTCCCTTCTCCCTAGACTGTCCATCTCGTCATATGGTACTGTAGCGCACGTTGCACTACCCTAGACCCCGGCACTCTCGAATCTATTTTCTTCTTGCTCCTCCCATCGTCGCGACTTAGGCAGTTCATCGGTCTCATAAACTGCGTTTCTGACACCTGGACAGTCTACCCCTACGCCTACCTCGCACCCCTCTCTCCATCTACCTCTGCCGTCTCTACGACGTTAAAAACTCCCACCACGGACCTCCCGAACGCACCGGTCTTCCTCCCGTTCAACGGAAAGCTGATCACCCCCCGCGACGACGCACCACTCCCCTACCCCTGGTCCGACACCGTCACCGTCAACTGCCTCGTCCCCGTACAGAACCTCTGCAATAAAGATCCCTGGACCGCGCACGGCCTCAACTTCCGCATCTTCGAGTGGAGGTGGCACAAGGACCACGGTACTGTCGTCCTCGCCCTATACGTCCGGATCACTACGTGCATCAACGTAGATCTCGAACGCCTTGAATTCACCCTCCACGCCCCCACCTACCACACATACCTCATCCAGGACGCCCCCAACCCGATCCTCCAAACCAGTTTCACCTCCGTCTCCCAGTTTAACCGCCAGACCCCCGAATCCACCCCGCCACCAGTCCTCCGTCCCACCATCAAGGGTAAGACCCTTCGTCTCCGCCACCACGAACATAAGATCCGCCAGGCAGTAAAAGCCGGCTACCTCACCAAGAAACTCCTCGGCCGTCGCCCCATCGCGGCGGACTTCTTCTAGACCATCATCACGTCCTCCACAGCCCCTCGTCCCCCCACTCTGAACCTCCCCCCAGGTGTTTTTCGAGACTACTGTCCTGAAGAATACTATATCCTCACCTCGCAGCAGACTAAGGAATCCGTACGTTGGCTGCACGACGAACCAAACCGGCAACGTCGAGACTGGTACTTCGACGACCGTGACAAACAACCCTACGTTGAAGAATCGGATTTTGCCACCGCTGCGGACGTTCTACAGCGCTTCCTGAACCCCCCTCCGACCAACTCGCCCCCACCCCGTCGACGTACTGTAATCGAAGTCCCAGAAGGGATCAACCACAACGACACAACTGGGAAGTGGTACGCCTATAGACGGAACAAGAATGGAACCCCAGGACGATCAGTAGTTGAGTGGCAGCCCACTTCGTTCAGTCCCGTCCAAGATCACTGGTCGTGGCATCATAACCAGCAATTCCTCACCCCCGCCGACTTCCTTGTCGCAAAACAAGTTGAGGACGAAGTTGAAGAAGCAGAAGAACACCGACGAGAAACCCTACGCCGCCTTGATCAAGAACTCGCCCAATCCCTCACCGTCCCCCTCCCCTTCGACAAGATGTCCGACGCCGAATCCAAACCTGCCGTCTCCAAGCGGGAAATCGGCCCCAAGCCAAAGCCATTCAAAGGCGATAGACGCGACACCCTCCGGTTCTCCCTCGAGCTCCGCATGTTCCTGCGCGTTAACAAGGATGTTTATGCCACAGATGACGCCAAGATGATGCTCCTCCTCAGCCTGATGGAGGACGACACGGCGAAAGCCTGGGCCACGCATCGCCGCATGGAACTCTTTGCCGACGAAGACGAGAAGGAAGACGCCGAAACCCCCAACCCCACGCCCCCAACACTCCACTATAGCTCCTACAAAGAGCTCTTCAAGAGGTTTGGCAAAGACTTCGTGCCCGTCAATCTGAAGATAGAGGCTCAGCGTAAGATCAACGAGCTCGCAATGACCACCCGGGACGTCACTGACTTTATCACCGAGTTTGAGATGCTGGCAACCATGTCAGCGTACGACGACGAGGCGCTAATCCACTTCTTCAAGAAGGGACTTCAGCGTGACCTCGGCAAGCAGGTGGCCCGGTCGTACCCGTTCCCCACCAAGCTCGCGGAGTGGAAGGAGCGCGCCCGCCGCATCAACCACCAGTGGCTCGAAGAGAACCCGGAGAGGAAGAGCAGTCAGTCCAAGGGGGCTGTCGCGCTCACCTCGAACGGTTCGACCAACGATTCCTCGTCGCGCTGAGTCGGCGCCTTCACCAACACCTCGACCCGCCCTGCAAAGCTGACGGACGACGAGCGCGCAAAGATGATGCGCGAAGGCAAGTGCTTCATGTGTCGACAAGCCGGTCACGTCTCTCGCGACTGCCCCAACCGCGACTCGAGCGCGCGACGGGTGGGTGCAGTAGAGACTGGGTCCAAGGCCCCTCCCCTGCCGACGAACACGGCTCCATCCACCGCAAAAGCGACCCCCGACCCGTCCAAAACCATCGCGGCAATCACCCGCCAGCTGAAGGATCTGGACGTGGAAGGTAAGGAACAAGCAGTGGCACTGTTGAAGGATATCCTGGAGTCGCAGGATTTTTGAAATGCCCCCCAGTCGCGTCGTCTGGCGGAGGCAAAGGACTTGTATCATCGGCATCTTACAATCGCTTTTCTGTATTATCATCTATGACCTCATGTGAGCAATCGTATCCATCGTGTGTGCACCTCTCTACTGTCACGAAGAACAGGCAAACACCCTCGATAACGCTCAGAGTCAAGATGATTGGACGAGCGACAGGCCGACAAATCGACGCAGATGCACTGCTTGACAGCGGTGCAGAAGGAATCATCATCAATCGAAGCTTTGCTGAACACAAGAAGCTGACCACGAGAAAACTAGAAAACCCGTTCCCCGTGCGTAACGTGGATGGCACCGAGAACATCATGGGCTGGGTACGTGACACGACGACCCAGCGAATCCGGATATACTCGCAAGACTCAAAGGCATACCATGAGGAAGAAGCTGAGTTCTTCATCACCGACATCGGTGATCACGATATGATCCTTGGAACAGACTGGCTCGATGAGCATAACCCCACCATAGACTGGCAGCAAGATCGTGTTGACATGCTCCGCTGCCCTCCCTCCTGCACCCTCTCCGAACCGACCGTGACAAACCTTGCAACAAAGCCGCGAACACCATCGTCGACCCGATCACAGCGAAAGGTTCGAGCTGATGCGCCCCCTAAGGTACCTCCAGTCCCGGACGACCCCTTCCCAGAACCAGTGTATGTCTCCTGGGCCCCTATCCCTACATATGTCATCCCCGCGCGCAGGGTCAAAGGTGTTCGTACCCGCACATCCCATCTCTCACCTCTACCTGCCCGCCTTTTCACTGAAGACAACGACGAACGACCCAGGGTCTTCCGAGACTGGGAGATCAATGACCTGCGTCGTGCTGGGATTCTTCCTGAAGTTGACGGCCCTAACCCGGAGGCAGTACCAATCCGCGCGGGCTTCACCAAGGCGCAAGAGCTTGCAGAGCACTCAAAGGAAAATGCACGTCCGCAAACCTTTGAAGACTTGGTTCCCCCTCCATACCGCGACTTTGCACCCGTATTTGACAAGAAAACCTCTGAACGACTACCCGACCGACGACCATGGGATCATGCCATCGACATGAAGGACGGCTTCGAACCCAAACCCTGCAAGATCTATCCGCTCTCCCCCTCCGAGCGGATCGGGCTCGATACCTTCCTCGACGACCACCTGAAGAAGGGCTACATTCGCCCATCGAAATCGCCGCAGGCAAGTCCGTTCTTCTTTGTCAAAAAGAAGGATGGGAAGCTGCGGCCTGTACAGGACTATCGAGAGCTGAACAAGGGTACCATCAAGAACGAGTACCCCTTGCCGCTGATCTCAGAAATTGTCGACCGCCTCAAAGGTGCAAAGATCTTCTCCAAGATGGACGTCCGCTGGGGGTACAACAACGTCCGCATCAAGGAAGGCGACGAGTGGAAGGCTGCGTTCAAGACGAATCGTGGCCTCTTTGAACCTACGGTGATGTTCTTCGGTCTTATGAACTCCCCCGCGACGTTCCAGGCAATGATGAACAAACTTTTCAAGGACCTTATCGACTCAGGCAAAGTCATCATCTATATGGACGACATCCTCGTATTCACTCGAACTATGGAGGAACATCGTGCCATAGTGCGACAGGTTCTCCAACGCCTACAAGACAATGACCTGTTCCTTAAACCAGAGAAATGCGTCTTCGAGCAGGACTCCGTTGAATACCTCGGACTCATTATCTCGCACGACAAGATCGCCATGGACCCCGTCAAGGTAGCTGGTATCCAGGACTGGCCGACGCCCCGGACGGTCAAGGATGTACAATCCTTCCTCGGATTTGGTAATTTCTACCGACACTTCATCAAGGATTTCTCCAAGATCGCACGACCTCTGTTCGACCTAACAAAGAAGGACTGCACATGGAATTGGTCGACGGAATGCCAGATGGCATTTAACGCACTTAAAGCTGTGTTCACCTCCTCCCCTGTCTTAGTTATGCCTGATCCAAGGAAACCCTACCTCGTCGAAGTTGACGCCTCGGACTTTGCTACTGGAGGTATACTCTCGCAGAAAGGCAACGATGGTCACTGGCATCCAGTGGCGTATCTGTCCAAGGCCCTGTCGGAACCGGAATGCAACTACGACATCTACGACAAGGAGCTACTCGCGATCATCCGTGCGCTCGAAGCCTGGCACCACTACCTCGAAGGCGCCCCCGACACCGTCGAAATCTGGACAGACCACAAGAACCTGGAGCACTTCAAGACGGCACAAAAGCTGAGCCGCCGACAGGCACGTTGGGCTCTATTCCTCACTCGATTTGACTTCGCGCTCGTTCACAAACCAGGAGTATCCCATCGCCCAGACCCAATGTCCCGACGACCTGATCACAAGCAGGGCGTTGAGAATGACAACAAGGAACGTATCTTGCTAGACCCCAAGTACTTCCAGATACGTGCAACAAGGCCAGGAGCAGTAACCTCCCTCGGCGATGTCGAACTCCGACGACGTATCCGCGACTGCAAGACCAAGGACATCGAGGTCGTTCAAGCTCTGGATGCCATCTTACGAAATGGACCACGTACACTCGTCAAGAACCTTCAAGAGTGGAACTATGAAGAAGGCCTGGTCCTGTTTAGAGGAAAGGTATATGTCCCTGCAGACGACGAGTTGCGACACGACATTGTCAAAATGTACCATGAATCGCCCCTGGCTGGACACCCTGGTCGCTTCAAGACTTACGAACTTGTGAGTCGTGAATATTGGTGGCCTGGCATGTCTGTCTTTGTCCGCGACTTTGTAGCAGGATGCGCAACCTGCCAGTCGACAAAGACACAGAGCAGCCGACCCCACATCGACATGATCCCGAACGAAGTACCCGACCGACCATTTGGCGTCATCTCTACCGACTTCATTGTCGAGCTCCCTGACTGCGAAGGCTATAATGCCGTCAATGTCGTGGTTGATCGCCTCACCAAGATGGTGGTTACCACCCCATGTACAACGAAGATCACCAGCGATGGCACGGCCGACATTCTCTTCAATAAGGTATACCGACATTACGGCTTGGCGGATAAGATCATCTCGGATCGTGGACCCCAATTTGCTGGACAGGTGATGCGTACACTCAATGAGAAGCTCGGGATCAAGTCCGCCCTCAGCACAGCGTATCACCCACAGACAGACGGCCAAACCGAACGCGAGAACCAGAACCTTGAGCAGTTCCTGCGAGTATTCTGCAACTACCGTCAAGACGACTGGGTGAAGTGGTTGCCCTTCTTCGAGTTTTCTCACAACTCCCGCACCCATGCAGCTACTGGAAAGGCCCCCTTTGAAGTCCTCTACGGCTTCCTCCCCAAGATGTACCCATCCGTAAATCCGTCCTCAAAGGTCCCTGCAGTTGAAGAACACCTCCGTCAACTTGAAGAAGTCCGACAGGAGATTAAGGCCAGCCTTGCCCTTGCATCCGACTTAATGAAGCACTACAACGGTGACACGATCAGCAAATCGACACTGTTTGCCGTCGGAGACAAGGTCTGGCTCGAAGGCAAAAACCTGAAGACGACGAGGCCGAAAGCTAAGCTTGCTGCCAAACGATTTGGACCCTTCGAGATCGTTGACGTTATTAGCCCAGTGAACTACCGCCTGAACATCAGGAAACCCCCCCCATAGTTATTTTTGGTAATCGTTTCCCGGTTTGGCCACGACGCGGCAGAGCAAGCGTGGCCAAACACAAGTCGGATGTGCGCGAGGTGCCGCCGCCCCAGCACCTTCCTCCGGCTTTCGTAGACTACACGACGTTCAATGTAGCTAAGTACACCATAGTTACACTTGGTTACATGCTCGAAACATTGAAATTCCGTGAGTGAAGAACACCTTGACACGGGTGAGTTCACAGTCGAAAATTGCCTAATTAGGAAGGCGACGCGAGACGCGTTTGCTCTGAGCACCTTCAGGACTATTTTCCTTGTATCTTACAAACGGCTCCACCTACTACAAAAAGAACAGCATTGGCGTGATCAGCACAAGAATGCGATTTTGTAGGTATCTAAAAACATGTTTTTTATGACATTTAGCGAAGGGTGATTTGTATGCCCCACTTCACCTACTCTTCGCATTTTTCTGGGCCATAGCTTGACAGTCACAACATATACTAACATAGGGAGTGGTAAAATGGATTGTAATAGTATATAATTATACATAGTACATGGGTGGATATTCCGCCAGACAGAGAACACCCGCACTGCCCACGGCAGTTGTCCCATCGCGCCGGCCGGCCTCGCCGCCTCGGGATCGTGTCCGCGATGAGCTGGTGCATCGCGAAGTCGTCCGCGAGCTGCGGGTCCAGGAAGAACGGGTTGGACGCGAGGTTGGGCTGCGCGTTCGCGTCCGGAGCGGCGCTGGGGGCCGAAGCGTGGGTCGGGTGGGTGGTGGAGGCGACGGCGGGCGTGGGCGCGGCGTCGGGCACGGGGTCTGCGGCATCGAGCAGAGGGTGAGTCCAGGCGGGACGGCGAAGATAAAATAACATGCAAACGCCATTACCTGCGAGCCCGGCGTCCCGCTGCCGCCCTCCTCCGCCTCCCGCTTGCTCGCCTCGATCTCCTTCTTGATGTACGCCACCACGCGCGCGCGCACGGCCCCGTCGGCCACGAGCCGGTCCAGCGACGCGATCCGCGCGCCGCAGGCGGGGCACGGCAAGTCCTTCTCGAGCAGGTGTGTCTGCACGCACTCCTCGCAGTACACCGCGCCGCAGCACGGCGTCGCGCACCAGGCGGCGGTCGAGCGCGCACCCGAGGGCGGGGTCCGAGGGCGGGCGGTCGCGTATGTCGGCTTCGGTGAGGATTTTGGGGCGCGTGATGCGCTTTTGCCAAGAGGCGCTGGAGGGGGAGAGCGGTCAGAGATGAGGAAGAGGAAGAGAAGCGGGAAGGAAGGGGTGGGGCGAGAGGAAGAGGGAGGAGGAAGGAGGGAAGGAGGGGGAAGGGACGCACGAATCAGGTTGGGCGACGACGTAGCCGCGTGCGGTGCCGTAGCCGTACGCGGACCCGTTCGTGAGGCTGACTTTGCTCCGTCCCGAGGGCGCCCATGAGCGCTTGAGCTCGGACTGGTTCGAGGTGCGGTAGTCGAGCGCGTCGCCGCCTTGGTCGAACGACATAGTGGTGGAGTCGGGCGTAAGTATGGGGGGCGCGTCGTCACCGTTGGGCGAGGGACGGCGGCTAGCACCAGGGCTGGCGGAGGGCGTCTCGGAGGCGTTGCCGACGCGCCGTGCGCTACGCATGCTTTCCTGGGTGCTGGACGTCATCCGGTCGTCAATATTGTCATCCGTACTGCACCCGCCTTCTCTCGTTTCGTTCGAAACGATGTCGAGGACGGAGCAGGATAGGGAGCGAGTCACGCACCTAAGCCCACCCACTCCTACTCGCACCTACTCTCCCTCCTTGCGCCCCTCGGAGACCTGGGTTTGGGTCCTTGGGACTTGTTCTTCTAGCCTCCAGTGTTGATGCGGGCGTGTCGGCTCGTCGGTCGAGGCAGAGCGAGAGGCGGACGGAGCTTGCCGTCACGGTGACGAGTGTCATGCTGCCCGCGAGCATATAAGCCGGCGTTCCCCGAGCTCTCGCGCACTCAGCTCTTTCCCTTTTCTTTCCTTCCCTCCTCCCTCCTCCCTCCTCCCTCCTCCCTCCTCTCTCCTCGTCCTTTCTCCCTTCGTCAACGACTTCCCCACCTTCCGTGTCGCCACTACAGGACTGTCGTGTGTCTTGTGTAACATCGCCTGCTCGCTCGTTCGGCCACCGCACGCGTGCATCTTCAAGTTCGCCTTCTTCGCTTCGCGCGCGCATACTTGGGTGGTCTCTGGGGAGTTCGGATTCGGCTCAATGAGGTGCGTGTTCTTCCGGCCTGTTCTTGTCTCTGGCTGATCCTTACGACCATTAAGCTTGTGGATCGGGCTTACGATATTGGGCAAGTGGAAGGTCAGGTGCGTACCATAGATCTCGGACGTCTTCTCTTGCTGACATCATCTTGTCTCCGTCTGTTGGGGTGTTGGGTTGGTAGTCCTTTGTGCTTATGTAATAAATATATCGATTTCGCTTTTTCTTTACGCATTTTGAGTTGTCTTATATAAGTCTGATAACTGGAAAATAAAGGCTTGTTGAGGGCTAGTTATAAGATGCAATTACTTTTAATTGATGAGTCTGTCTGCCTGCCCAGTTTTAGGGGTGTTTGGGATGGTAATTAGAGGCAATTGAGGTAGTAACAAGTAATTATGCTCAAGTAAAAAAAATAACTCAGGCTGACCTACGTAATTTGCTGTAATTACCAACTTCCGGTAACTGATGGTAATTGACGGTAACTGAGCACAATTACAGTCAATTACCTTCAATAACTAGGGGGTAGGATCCCTGATGAAGCTACCGAAGACATGGAGAATTCACCCAGTCTTCCATGCTTCGCTGCTCACCGTGTACAAGGAGACAACGGCACATGGTCCAAACTATGAACAACCACCGCCTGACCTCGTTGATGACGAAGAAGAATATGACGTTGAAGACATCATCGACTTGAAGCCGACCCGCAACAAGAAAGGCATACAATACCTCGTCAAGTGGGCAGGCTATCCTGACTCCGAGAATACCTGGCTCCCTCGCTCCTCGCTCTCAAAAGTCACCGACATGATCGATGCCTTCCACAAACGCTGTTACAACTCGATCAAGGTATTCCATTCCCTGTTGCCTTATTAGGAAGGACGTCGCTAAACGACGGGTTACAACTGTGCCCCAGTTCGTAACCGTCTCAACGACGTAGCCACAACAGTGCCACAGATCGTAGTCAGCTCAACAGTGCAGCCACGACTGTGCCCCAGTCACGTACCCATAGATACCTGATACGACTGTTACCAGATGTACATATGTTTGTTCAACCTCCTTCTCTATAAAAGGAGGCTCGACGAGCGAGTTATTCCCCAGCTCGTTCTCTTTGTAAATACAGGACTGTTCTAAATAGAACCTCCTCTTAAAGCTACCAAAGAGAATCTAACACAAACTAAGTCGACCACTCGCCTAAGTCTTCCGTGAAGACTTACTGCTTCGCTCATCGACCTTAACCTTCGTATAACTGAGACGTCTGGATCACCTGATCCCACTTCTCGTCCACACGAGTACTGTAGCCTGAGCCGCTTGTCACGTGATAAGGACCGTCCTTAACAAACGCCATCCAAACACGCCCCGCCCTGTGCGTTCCCTCGGCATCTCCTTTGATGATTTCCTCGCATCTACCCTTGCAGATGACATTGCGCTCCAGGCAAAAGCGCGTCTTAAAGGGGGGGTAATGTCACGGATCGCTCCATTTCTCTCTTCATTTGCAGACCTCGTACACGCGACGCATCACGGCACATGACTTTCCCTTGCATCACATGCTTCAACGACGTCATTGCCCGGACTTCCGAGTGGGGTTCCGCATCCTTATCTATGACATCATTGCTCCGGACCTTCGTCCTCCGCCCCATGACTCCTTTCTTATTGTTCCCCCCACTCGCACCACTATCACATCGCATCGCACCATCGTACCCACTTGTATATAAGGACAGTGTTTCTCTTCCCTCTTCCCTAGACTGTCCATCTCGTCATACGGTACTGTAGCGCACGTTGCACTACCCTAGACCCCTGCACTCTCGAATCTATCGTTTCTTCTCACTCCTCTCATCGTCACGACTTAGGCGGTTCCATTGGTCTCATAAACTGCATTTCTGACAGTTGGTAGGTCGGCGGCAGGGGAGTGAGGGATGGGTGGAAGGACAAGGAGTAACACGTAGAGAATAAGGAAAGTTGGAGGCGAGAGGTAATGATCAGGGTTGTGGGAACGAACGGTGGAGAAATGGCGAGACAGAAAAGAGGGTGTACGGTGGGGGGAACAAAGACGGCGGGCGCTCAACGTCGACGGAAGCAAAAAGCGGGAGGAGCCAATACCGTTCCTTTCTCCTTCCACCTCATCCGCGGGCTGCGCGGGCCTCAATGTGCGGTCTTGTCGGCCGGACACGGCGCGTGTACAGCGCGGCGAGGGTGCAGATGTTGGAGTAGGTGAGGTGGGATGGGGGAACGAGAAAGCTGTGGGAAGAGTGCAGGAGTGAGTGCGCCAAAGCGTGCACTGATCTACACGAGGGGCCCCGCGGGTCACGTGGTGCGCGCGCGAATCCGTTCGGGAGTGCTCAGAATGAAAAGGGAGGCGTAGGTGTTGAAGATGAATTTGGCGTATCGGAAGGGTAAGAACGAGGGATGATGGTGTGACTACGAGGAGTCTCGTGGGCACTACCACAACGGATCTGACGAAGAGGTGCGTGCTCGTCTGCCATGTCTTCAACAGTGGTGTAGCTAGGGAGGGACACGGGTACTCCCGCGGGTCCCGGAAGCCGACCCGCACCCGTCCCGCGAAAACCCGTACTGTTACAACTTGTCCAAGGTACTTCATTTCCCATTGCCTTATTAGGAAGGACGTCGCTAAACAACGGATTACGACTGTGCCCCAGTTCGTAACCGTCTCAACGACGCGACGACGACAGTGCCACAGATCGTCACCGTCTCAACGGCACAGCCGCGACGGTGCCACAGTCTCATCCCCGTAGATACTTGATGCGACCGTCGCTCAATGTACATATATTTACTCGACCTCCTTTCTTATAAAAGGAGGCTCATCGAACGAGCCATTCCTCAGCTCGTTCTCTTTGTAAATACAGGACTGTTCTGAATAAGAACCTCCTCTTAAGCATACTAAAGAGAATCCAAACTAAAGTCGAAAGCTCGCCTAAGTATTCCGTGAATACTTACTGCTTCGCTCATCGACTCTAACCTTCGCGCAACCGAGACGTCTGGATCACCTGATCCCACCTCTCACACGTAAGAGTACTGTAGCCTGAGCCGCTTGTCACGTGATAAGGATCGTCCTTAACACTAGAACGAGCTCTCCTCTACACTAGCTCACCCTACAGTTTGGCGCAGAGCGTCAAACGAAACACCCACCACGGAGTCAGCGGAACAACCCGCTGAAAAAAGACCATCAGATTTTGAGATCCCTCAACTCCAATCAAACTGCAGTCGAGACTTCCCTAACGGAAACGAAGATCATCACTGGACATTTGACCCCTATCATCTCCTTTTTTACTACGACGGAGCCCTCATCGCGAAAGAAAGCAAAGGGACATACGCATACCAGTGGAACCCACCCATATACAGATACAACCTTCCCCCAGCAGCAGAATACTTCAAAGATAGATCCAAAAGAGAAAAGGAAGACGGAAGCTACGACAATTCACATTGGAAGCGCCCAGATTATTCAAGACCTCATATCGGGCCCCTCTCATCAGAAGAACTCTGGAAACACCCGGACGCACAGAAAGTCGAAGAGAAACCTTACACCGGGAATATTAAGGACTACTGGGAATTTGATCCCGATACCGACACAGCCGATACGACAACCGAACCACAGAACCCTCGAACCGAACTCCAGCATCCTCAAGAACCCGCAACAGCCGCACCACCTCCAGAGGAAACCGCGCCAGAACCTAAGAGAACTATATCAAACCCCCAAATTAAGTCCGATCCCGGAGGAAGTCGAGAAAGCAGCCCATCGAGCGCAGCAGAAACGGAAGAACATACAGAGAACTCAACAAGATCCCAATCACCTGACGACATCTTCGGAACCACAAGAGGAAGACAAGGAAATCTATTTGGAAAACCCGAGAACGTCACAACAATGGGAGACGCCGCCGCCTCGATACCCAACCCCGCCACCACACTTAGCAATGTCCCCCCTGGAGAGACTAATGTACCGCGCCAGACGCCTGCAACTCCAACACCAGCCGATCCCGCAAAACCGAGACATGAGACTCGATTCCCCCTAGGACTTGGCACGACCGACCCAATAGGATGGAGAACGCTAACGCCACCATCACCATCACTCTCCAACCAATCAATAGATAACAAAAAGGGAAAAGAAGTCAGAGACTACGTCTTCGGGAGAGGAGCAACCGCGGATCTTCCGAAAGAATCGAAGCACCCACCAGGGAATTCCCCACCAGGAGGAACAGGCACAATCGGATCAAAACCCGATGATAAGGACAAAGGATTCAAACTAAACGCACTGGGAGTATACGACGGAAGAGATCGAGCGAAAGCAGCAAAGTTCATAGAACAATGCGTACTTCGCTTCATAGCCTTTCCCAACGCGTATGCAGCCAACATGCGTAAGATAACCTTTGTACTCTCGCATCTCACCGATGGACCAGCCCTCCACTGGGCGTCCCTCTTAATAAGTAAGATCGATAAGATACGAGATCGTGGTCTAGATGTCACGGATCGCTCCATTTCTTTCTTCGTTTGCAGACCTTGTACACGCGACACATCACGGCACATGACTTTCCTTCGCATCACGTGCTCCAACGACGTCATTGCCCGGACTTCCGAACGGTGTTCCGTATCCTTATCTATGACATCATTGCTCCGGACCTCTGTCCTCCTCCCCATGACTCCTTTCTTATTGTTTCCCCCGCTCGCACCACTATCGCATCGCATCGCACCATCGTTCCCACTTGTATATAAGGACAGTATCCCTTTTCCCTTTTCCTCAGACTGTCCATCTCGTCATACGGCACTGTAGCGTACGTTGCACTACCCTAGACCCCGGCACTCTCGAATCTATTCTCTTCTCGCTCCTCCCATCGTCGCGACTTAGGCGGTTCATCGGTCTCATAAACTGCGTTTCTGACACCTGGACAGTCTACCCCTACGCCTACCTCGCACCCCTCTCTCCATCTACCTCTGCCGTCTCTACGACGTTAAAAACTCCCACCACGGACCTCCCGAACGCACCGGTTTTCCTCCCGTTCAACGGAAAGCCGATCACCCCCCGCGACGACGCACCACTCCCCTACCCTTGGTCCGACGCCGTCACCGTCAACTGCCTCGTCCCCGTACAGAACCTCTGCAAGAAAGATCCCTGGACCGCGCACGGCCTCAACTTCCGCATCTTCGAGTGGAGGTGGCACAAGGATCACGGTACTGTCGTCCTTGCCCTATACGTCCGGATCACCACGTGCATCAACGTAGACCTCGAACGCCTTGAATTCACCCTCCACGCCCCCACCTACCACACGTACCTCATCCAGGACGCCCCCAACCCGATCCTCCAAACCAGTTTCACCTCCGTCTCCCAGTTTAACCGCCGGACCCCCGAATCCACCCCGCCACCAGTCCTCCGTCCCACCATCAAGGGTAAGACCCTTCGTCTCCGCCACCACGAACATAAGATCCGCCAGGCAGTAAAAGCCGGCTACCTCACCAAGAAACTCCTCGGCCGTCGCCCCATCGTGGCGGACTTCTTCTAGACCATCATCACGTCCTCCACAGCCCCTCGTCCCCCCACTCCGAACCTCCCCCCAGGCGTTTTTCGAGACTACTGTCCCGAAGAATACTATATCCTCACCTCGCAGCAGACTAAGGAATCCGTACGTTGGCTGCACGACGAACCAAACCGGCAACGTCGAGACTGGTACTTCGACGACCGTGACGAACAACCCTACGTTGAAGAATCGGATTTTGCCACCGCTGCGGACGTTCTACAGCGCTTCCTGAACCCCCCTCCGACCAACTCGCCCCCACCCCGTCGACGTACTGTAATCGAAGTCCCAGAAGGGATCAACCACAACGACACAACTGGGAAGTGGTACGCCTATAGACGGAACAAGAACGGAACCCCAGGACGATCAGTAGTTGAGTGGCAGCCCACTTCGTTCAGTCCCGTCCAAGATCACTGGTCGTGGCATCATAACCAGCAATTCCTCACCCCCGCCGACTTCCTTGTCGCAAAACAAGTTGAGGACGAAGTTGAAGAAGCAGAAGAACGCCGACGAGAAACCCTACGCCGCCTTGATCAAGAACTCGCCCAATCCCTCACCGTCCCCCTCCCCTTCGACAAGATGTCCGATGCCGAATCCAAACCTGCCGTCTCCAAGCGGGAGATCGGCCCCAAGCCAAAGCCATTCAAAGGCGATAGACGCGACACCCTCCGGTTCTCCCTCGAGCTCCGCATGTTCCTGCGCGTTAACAAAGATGTTTATGCCACAGATGACGCCAAGATGATGCTCCTCCTTAGCCTGATGGAGGACGACACGGCGAAAGCCTGGGCCACGCATCGCCGCATGGAACTCTTCGCCGACGAAGACGAGAAGGAAGACGCCGACACCCTCGACCCCACGCCCCCAACACTCCACTATAGCTCCTACAAAGAGCTCTTCGAGAGGTTTGGCAAAGACTTCGTGCCCGTCGATCCGAAGATAGAGGCTCAGCGTAAGATCAACGAGCTCGCAATGACCACCCGGGACGTCACTGACTTTATCACCGAGTTTGAGATGCTGGCAACCATGTCAGCGTACGACGACGAGGCGCTAATCCACTTTTTCAAGAAGGGACTTCAGCGTGACCTCGGCAAGCAGGTGGCCCGGTCGTACCCGTTCCCCACCAAGCTCGCGGAGTGGAAGGAGCGTGCCCGCCGCATCAACCACCAGTGGCTCGAAGAGAACCCGGAGAGGAAGAGCAGTCAGTCCAAGGGGGCTGTCGCGCTCACCTCGAACGGTTCGATCAACGACTCCTCGTCGCGCCGAGTCGGCGCCTTCACCAACACCTCGACCCGCCCTGCAAAGCTGACGGACGACGAGCGCGCAAAGATGATGCGCGAAGGCAAGTGCTTCATGTGTCGACAAGCCGGTCACGTCTCTCGCGACTGCCCCAACCGCGATTCGAGCGCGCGACGGGTGGGCGCAGTAGAGACTGGGTCCAAGGCCCCTCCCCTGCCGACAAACACGGCTCCGTCCACTGCAAAAGCAGCTCCCGACCCATCCAAAACCATCGCGGCGATCACTCGCCAGCTGAAGGATCTGGACGCGGAAGGCAAGGAGCAGGCAGTAGCGCTGTTGAAGGACATCCTGGAATCGCAGGATTTTTGAAACGCCCCCCAGTCGCGTCGTCTGGTGGAGGCAAAGGACTTTTGGTATCATCGTCGAATCGTTTCGCTGTATTATCATCCATGCATACCTGTGAGCAATCGTATCCCCCGTGTTTGTATCTGTCTACTGTCACCAAGAACAGGCAAACACCATCGATCACGCTCAAAGTCAAGCTGATCGGACGAGTTACCAAAAGAGAAATCGACGCAGACGCGCTGCTTGATAGCGGCGCAGAAGGAATTATCCTGAACCGAAGCTTCGTTGAACGCAAGAAGCTTACCACAAGAAAACTAGAAAACCCGTTCCCCGTGCGTAATGTGGACGGCACCGAGAACATCATGGGCTGGGTACGCGACACAACGACCCAGCGGATCCGGATATACTCGCAAGATTCAAAGGCGTACCATGAGGAAGAAGCTGAGTTCTTCATCACCGACATCGGCGATCATGACATGATCCTTGGAACAGACTGGCTCGACGAGCACAATCCCACCATAGACTGGCAACGAGACCGTGTTGACATGCTCCGCTGCCCTCCCTCGTGCACTCTGTCCAAACCTCCTGTGACGAACCTCGCAACCAAGCCACGGAAACCATCATCGGTCCAATCACAGCGTAAGGTTGAAGCAGGTAAAACCCCAAGGACACCTCTCGTCGTGGACGATCCCTTCCCAGAGCCGACATATGTGTCCTGGACCCCAGTCCCCACTTATGTTATTCCTGCACGCAGAGTCAAAGGTGTTCGCGTCCGCACGGTCCATCGCTCCCCTCTACCCGCACGACTCTTCACTGAAGACGACGACGAGCGGCCCATGGTATTCCGAGACTGGGAGATCAATGGACTACGCCGCACCGGAATCCTCCCTGAAACCGATGGTCCTAATCCAGATGCAATACCCATCCGCGCGGGCTTTACAAAAGCGCAGGAGCTTGCAGAGCATTCAAAAGAGAACGCACGCCCACAAACCTTTGAAGACTTAGTCCCCCCGCCGTACCACGACTTTGCACCTGTATTCGACAAGAAAACCTCTGAGCGACTTCCTGACCGACGGCCATGGGACCATGCTATCGACATGAAAGACGGCTTTGAACCCAAACCGTGCAAAATCTACCCCCTCTCACCTTCCAAGCAGATCGAACTCGACACCTTCCTCGACGACCACCTGAAGAAGGGCTATATCCGCCCATCGAAGTCACCTCAGGCGAGTCCGTTCTTCTTTGTGAAGAAAAAGGATGGAAAGCTGCGTCCCGTACAGGACTATCGAGAATTAAACAAGGGCGCTGTCAAGAATGAATACCCCTTGCCACTGATCTCTGAAATTGTCGACCGCCTCAAAGGTGCAAAGATCTTCTCCAAGATGGATGTTCGCTGGGGCTACAACAATGTCCGCATTAAGGAAGGCGACGAGTGGAAGGCTGCGTTCAAGACGAATCGCGGTCTCTTCGAACCTACGGTGATGTTTTTCGGGCTTATGAACTCCCCTGCGACATTTCAGGCAATGATGAATGAACTGTTCAAGGATCTCATCGACTCGGGCAAGGTCATCATCTACATGGACGACATCTTGGTGTTCACTCGCACCATGAACGAACACCGTGCCATAGTGCGGCAGGTTCTGCAACGTTTGCAAGACAACGACCTCTTCCTCAAACCGGAGAAATGCGTCTTTGAGCAAGACTCTGTCGAATACCTCGGACTCATCATCTCGCACGACAAGATCGCTATGGACCCCGTCAAGGTAGCAGGTATTCAGGACTGGCCGACACCACGAACGGTCAAAGATGTGCAATCCTTCCTCGGCTTCGGCAACTTCTACCGACATTTCATCAAAGACTTCTCCAAGGTTGCACGACCCCTATTTGACCTGACAAAGAAGGACTGCACATGGGACTGGTCGGCGGACTGCCAAACTGCGTTTGACGCACTGAAAGCTGCGTTTACTTCCTCCCCCGTCTTGGTCATGCCTGACCCAAAGAAGCCTTACCTCGTTGAAGTCGATGCCTCGGACTTTGCTACTGGAGGTATACTCTCGCAGAAAGGCGACGACGGTCACTGGCATCCAGTGGCGTATCTGTCCAAGGCCCTGTCGGAACCGGAACGGAACTATGACATCTACGACAAGGAGCTGCTTGCGATCATCCGTGCGCTTGAAGCCTGGCGCCACTACCTCGAAGGCGCCCCCGACACCGTCGAAATCTGGACAGATCACAAGAACCTGGAGCACTTCAAGACGGCACAGAAGCTGAGCCGCCGACAGGCACGTTGGGCTCTATTCCTCACTCGATTTGACTTCTCGCTCGTTCATAAACCAGGAATTTCCCACCGCCCGGATCCAATGTCTCGACGACCCGATCACAAGGATGGTGTTGAAAACGACAACAAGGAGCGCGTCTTGCTTGACCCCAAGTACTTCCAAGTACGCGCAACAAGGCCAGGAGCAGTAACCTCCCTCGGTGATGTCGAACTCCGACGACGTATCCGCGACTGCAAAACCAAGGACATCGAGGTCGTTCAAGCCCTGGACGCCATCTTACGAAACGGACCACGTACACTCGTCAAGAACCTTCAAGAGTGGAACTACGAAGAAGGCCTGGTCCTGTTTAGAGGAAAGGTATATGTCCCTGCGGATGACGAGTTGCGACACGACATTGTCAAAATGTACCATGAATCGCCCCTGGCTGGACACCCCGGTCGCTTCAAGACTTACGAGCTTGTGAGTCGTGAATATTGGTGGCCTGGCATGTCTGTCTTTGTCCGCGACTTTGTAGCAGGATGCGCAACCTGCCAGTCGACGAAGACACAGAGCAGCCGACCCCACGTCGACATGATCCCAAACGAAGTACCCGATCGACCATTTGGCGTCATCTCCACCGACTTCATCGTTGAACTCCCTGACTGCGAAGGCTATAACGCCGTCAATGTCGTGGTCGATCGCCTCACCAAGATGGTGGTTACCACCCCATGTACAACGAAGATCACCAGTGATGGCACGGCCGACATTCTCTTTGACAAGGTATACCGACACTACGGCTTAGCAGACAAGATCATCTCGGATCGTGGACCCCAATTTGCTGGACAGGTGATGCGTACACTCAACGAGAAGCTCGGGATCAAGTCCGCCCTCAGCACAGCGTATCACCCACAGACAGACGGCCAAACCGAACGCGAGAACCAGAACCTCGAGCAGTTCCTGCGAGTATTCTGCAACTACCGTCAAGACGACTGGGTGAAGTGGTTGCCCTTCTTCGAGTTTTCTCACAACTCTCGCACCCATGCAGCTACTGGAAAGGCTCCCTTTGAAGTCCTCTACGGCTTCCTCCCGAAAATGTACCCATCCGTAAACCCGTCCTCAAAGGTCCCTGCAGTTGAAGAACGCCTCCGTCAACTTGAAGAAGTCCGACAAGAGATCAAAGCCAGCCTTGCCCTCGCATCGGACTTAATGAAGCACTACAATGGTGACACGATCAGCAAATCGACACTGTTCGCCATTGGAGACAAGGTCTGGCTCGAAGGCAAAAACCTGAAGACGACGAGGCCGAAAGCTAAGCTTGCTGCCAAACGATTTGGACCCTTCGAGATCGTTGACGTCATTAGCCCAGTGAACTACCGCCTGAAGCTGCCGAAGACGTGGAGAATCCACCCAGTCTTCCATGCTTCGCTGCTCACCGCATACAAGGAGACAACGGCACATGGTCCAAACTATGAACAACCGCCGCCTGACCTCGTTGATGACGAAGAAGAATATGACGTTGAAGACATCATCGACTCGAAGCCGACCCGCAACAAGAAAGGCATACAATACCTCGTCAAGTGGGCAGGCTATCCTGACTCCGAGAATACCTGGCTCCCTCGCTCCTCGCTCTCAAAAGTCACCGACATGATCGACGCCTTCCACAAACGCCATCCAAACGCGCCCCGCCCTGTGCGTTCCCTCGGCATCTCCTTTGACGATTTTCTCGCATCTACCCTTGCAGATGACATCGCGCTCCAGGCGAAAGCGCGTCTTAAAGGGGGGGTAATGTCACGGATCGCTCCATTTCTCTCTTCGTTTGCAGACCTCGTACACGCGACGTGTCACGGCACATGACCTTCCCTTGCATCACATGCCTCAACGACGTCATTGCCCGGACTTCCGAGCGGGGTTCCGCATCCTTATCTATGACATCACTGCTCCGGACCTTCGTCCTCCGCCCCATGACTCCTTTCCTATTGTTCCCCCCGCTCGCACCACTATCGCATCGCATCGCAGCATCGTTCCCACTTGTATATAAGGACAGTGTTTCTCTTCCCTTTTCCCTAGACTGTCCATCTCGTCATACGGTACTGTAGCGCACGTTGCACTACCCTAGACCCCGGCACTCTCGAATCTATTTCCTTCTCGCTCCTCCCATCGTCGTGACTTAGGCGGTTCATCGGTCTCATAAACTGCGTTTCTGACAGATTCACTCTTTCTGTTTCGCCATCCGTTTGGGGATGATACGCTGTACTGAGCGACGAGATAACTCCGAGGCTTTCGCAGATGGATTGGAATACTTTGGATGCGAATTGAGGGCCTCTGTCCGATATCATTCTTTTCCATAGTCCAAATCGTCTGTAAACATTGTCGATCAGAAGATCAGCTGTTTCTTCTGCGTTGATCGTCTTTAGGCACGGCGTGAATACTGCGGTTTTGGTGAACCTGTCGACGACTACGTTGATCGAATCGAATCCGTTGGAGATCGGAAGATCTGTAATAAAATCTGATGTGATTGTTTCCCATGGTCGTTCTGGTATTTCCGTAGGTTGTAATGGATGTTTTGCCGGATGCGTGACATTCTTTGTTGACTGGCATACGGGACATCCTTGAACATAACCTTTTACGAAGGAAATCATCTTTGGCCACCAAAAGTTTCTTTGTACCAGCTCCAGAGTTTTCATTTCGCCTAGCCCTGAAAACCGAAGGGTGAAGCAGGATGCGGTCATCGTTGTCTGGAATGTCTTCCTTATGATCTGGTCTTCTAGAAAGTCCATCTGCCTTGTTTGTACTTCCTGGTTTGTGTACCAAGGTGTAGTCGAAACGGGACAGATCCAAGCTCCATCGTGCTTGTCGTCGATTGAGTTTCTGAGCTGTTGTGAAATATTCTAGATTTTTATGATCTGTCCAGATTTCGACTTTGTGGTTCGCTCCTTCTAGATAGTGTCGCCAGTGTTCTAAGGCTTTCACTACTCCTAAGAGTTCTTTGTCGTATATCTCGTAATTCTGTTCCGCGGGAGACAGTGATTTGGATAGGTACGCGACCGGATGCCATCTTTCGATCTCATCTGGCTGTGATAGGATAGCTCCGTATGCGAAATCGGAGGCGTCACTCTCTATGCGGAATGGTTTGTTTTCGTCGGGCATGATTAAGATTGGGGACGATGTGAATTCTCGTTTCAGTCTTTCGAAGGTACGTTCGCATTCGGTCGTCCAGTTCCATTCGTGGTCTTTCTTTGTGAGCTGGAATAGGGGTCTGGCGATCTTAGAATAGTCTTTGATGAAGCGTCGATAGAAATTTCCAAATCCGAGGAATGATTGGACTTCTTTTACTTTCCTCGGTGTGGGCCATTCGGCTAGCCCTTGGACTTTGACCGGGTCCATCTGTACCTTATTGTGCGTGATTATCACGCCTAGGTATTCGATCGATGGTTGTTCAAAGAAGCACTTCTCTGGTTTTAGGAATAGATCGTTCCGTTCTAGAAGTTGGAGGGCTTCTTTCATCAGTTTCCTATGTTCGTCGAGTGTTTCTGTAAATATCAATATGTCATCCATATAGACCACCACTTTTCCTGTGTCTATTAATTCTTTGAACAGTGCGTTCATCATTGCTTGGAATGTTGCGGGTGAGTTGGTTAGTCCGAAGAACATTACCATTGGTTCGAAAAGGCCTCTGTTTGTTTTGAACGCAGCTTTCCATTGATCTCCTTCTTTGATTCGAACATTGTTGTATCCCCATCGGAGATCGAGATTTGAGAAGATCTTAGCATCTTTGAGTTTGTCGATGAGATCTGAGATGAGCGGTATCGGGTATTCATTTTTGACCGTGATCGAGTTAAGATAGCGATAGTCCTGTACTGGTCGAAGAGATCCATCTTTCTTTTTGATAAAGAAGAAGGGCGATGATATCTCTGATTTTGATTCTCGGATGTACCCTTTTCGTAGATGTTCATCTATGAATGTGTCCAGTTCCTTCCGTTCTGGTACCGTCATTGGGTACACTTTGCAATTTCGAGGTTTCCATCCTTCAGTCAGGTCTATCGCGTGATCCCAAGGTCTGCTGATTGGAAAGCGTTCCGACGCTTTCTTTTCGAACACCTTCTGATACTGTTTGTAACTAGACGGAATCATCTCATCGAGTGTCTTCTTCTTCTCTCCTATGGCCGCTCTTTCTGCGAGTTCTTGTGCCTTGGTTGCTCTTGCTGTTATCCAAATACTGGGTTCGTTTGTTTCTTCTGCAATCGGCATTGTTTCTACGTCAGTCTTTCCATGGAACGTTCTGATCGTCTTGATCTCGATGAGATCGGAATCGATTTCAGAATCTTCTTGTTCCTCTATCATTGTGTGATAGTTTGCCTTCTGTTCTTCGAATGATGGTAGAAAGGGTTCGTCCTTTCCTTGGACGGTCATTGTTTTACTCGTAGTGGAGCACGTACCTGGACATGTCTGCAGTGTAATCTGTCTCTTTCTCCAATCGATGCTAGGGTTGTGTTTTTTAAGCCAAGGGGTTCCTAAGATTACTTCGTCTCCTCCTAGGGCTGTGACAAATAGTCCTAGGCTTTCGCGGTGAATTTCTCCGTTGATTCCTTCCATCGTCATCGGAAGGTATACCTTTTGTTTGATCTCTCCCAGAGTGTTTCGAGATCCGTCGACGTTGTATATCGGTATCGGTTTCTTAAGTTGGATCAGATTCATCTTGTGTCTTCGTACGAAATCTGGATGGATCAGAGTGCTGCTTGCTCCGCTATCCAATAGCGCTTTTGCTGCGGCTTTACGGAACTTTCCATGAAACATAACAGGTATATGAATTGATGGAGCGTGCGTTGCTCCGTCTTGGTACGACCTTATATACACTGTTCTATTTACGTCATCTCCTGTTTCCTGCACAGGAGATTGATTTGAAAAGTTCATTGTCTGTGTCCTTTCAACAGCCGCGGTTGAAGGACAATTCAAAAACCCTGATTGTCTTTGAACATGTTGGCAGTGCGCGCGAACGTTTCACTGTCCATCTTGTTCACAAGCTTGGTGATCTGATCAATCGGGGATTCTTCTTCTGTTAGATTCGTCGTTCGTGCATTGATCGTCGTTTGTGTACGTTTCTCTGGGCAGTTCCTGGAGATGTGTCCTGGCTTCCGGCAGTAGAAGCATGATCCTGACTTCTGGAGTTCGGTACGTTTCTTGCGGGGTAAGGCGTCTGAAGTTTCGGCCGTTGTTCCCTGTTTGTGCCGCTCTGGCGGTGGTCGCGTTTCCTTTATTCCCATTTCCCCTTCTGAATGGAATATATGTCTGTGGTTTCTTGTATAGGAGTGTGAGATCACTCGTCGGGTTCATTGGTCTCGTGTAATGTCGTTGGGAACGCTTGCGCTTCTCTCCAGTTATTGTCAATGCGTAATGCGAGTTCGTACCATTCATCAATATCGTTCGAGATGTGGTCTCTCTTGAGGATCTCAACCACGATATCATTGCGCAGTCCTCTCTTGAATTGGTCGATCAGTGCCTTATGATCGTAGCCTGCTTCCATGGCGTAGTCCCTGAAGATTGTAATATAATCTTTGGTTTCCATAGTCCCTTGTTCTAGGCGCTGTATATTGAATCTAGCGTCTCTTCCTGGGTCTATTTCTCCGAAGGTCTCTAAGAAGGAGTCGCGGAATGCCGTCCATGGGAGGTATACTTCTGGATCTAGTGTCAGAAACGCAGTTTATGAGACCGATGAACCGCCTAAGTCGCGACGATGGGAGGAGCGAGAAGAGAATAGATTCGAGAGTGCCGGGGTCTAGGGTAGTGCAACGTACGCTACAGTGCCGTATGACGAGATGGACAGTCTGAGGAAAAGGGAAAAGGGATACTGTCCTTATATACAAGTGGGAACGATGGTGCGATGCGATGCGATAGTGGTGCGAGCGGGGGAAACAATAAGAAAGGAGTCATGGGGAGGAGGACAGAGGTCCGGAGCAATGATGTCATAGATAAGGATACGGAACACACCGTTCGGAAGTCCGGGCAATGACGTCGTTGGAGCACGTGATGCGAAGGAAAGTCATGTGCCGTGATGCGTCGCGTGTACAAGGTCTGCAAACGAAGAAAGAAATGGAGCGATCCGTGACATTACCCCCCCTTTAAGACGCGCTTTCGCCTGGAGCGCGATGTCATCTGCAAGGGTGGATGCGAGAAAATCGTCAAAGGAGATGCCGAGGGAACGCACAGGGCGGGGCGCATTTGGATGGCGCTTTGTGGAAAGCGTCAATCATGTCGGTAACCTTTGAGAGCGACGAACGCGGGAGCCAGGTGTTTTCGGAGTCGGATAGCCGGCCCACTTGACGAGGTACTGAATACCTTTCTTGTTACGAGTTGGTTTAGAGTCGACAATGTCTTCAACGTCGTATTCTTCTTCATCGTCGATGAGGTCTGGTGGCGGCTGTTCATAATTTGGCCCGTGAGCGGCTGTCACTCCTTGTACACGGTGAGCAGCGAGGCATGGAAAGACTGGATGGATTCGCCACGTCTTCGGCAGCTTCAAGCGGTAGTTGACTGGGCTGATGACGTCAAGGATTTCGAAGGGTCCAAATCGTTTGGCAGCAAGCTTAGCTTTCGGTCTCGTCGTCTTCAGGTTTTGCCTTCTAGCCATACGTTGTCTCCCGACGGCAAACTGCGTTGATTTCGCTGACCGTGTCGCCATTGTAGTGCTTCATCAAGGTCTGATGCGAGGGCAAGGCCTGGCCTTGAATCTCCTGTCGGACTTCTTCAAGTTGACGGAGGCGTTCTTCAACTGCGGGGACCTTTGAGGACGGGTTTACGGATGGGTACATTTTCGGGAGGAAGCCGTAGAGGACTTCAAAGGGAGCCTTTTCCAGTAGCTGCATGGGTGCGAGAGTTGTGAGAAAACTCGAAGAAGGGCAACCACTTCACCCATGTCGTCTTGACGGTAGTTGCAGAATACTCGCAGGAACTGCTCGAGGTTCTGTTCTCGCGTTCGGTTTGGCCGTCTGTCTGTGGGGTGATACGCTGTGCTGAGGGCGGACTTGATCCCGAGCTTCTCGTTGAGTGTACGCATCACCTGTCCAGCAAATTGGGGTCCACGATCCGAGATGATCTTGTCTGCTAAGCCGTAGTGGTCGGTATACCTTGTCAAAGAGAATGTCGGCCGTGCCATCACTGGTGATCTTCGTTGTACATGGGGTGGTAACCACCATCTTGGTGAGGCGATCGACCACGACATTGACGGTGTTTATAGCCTTCGCAGTCAGGGAGTTCAACGATGAAGTCGGTGGAGATGACGCCAAATGGTCGATCGGGGTACTTCGTTTGGGATCATGTCGACGTGGGGTCGGCTGCTCTGTGTCTTCGTCGACTGGCAGGTTGCGCATCCTGCTACAAAGTCGCGGACAAAGACAGACATGCCAGGCCACCAATATTCACGACTCACAAGCTCGTAAGTCTTGAAGCGACCGGGGTGTCCAGCCAGGGGCGATTCATGGTACATTTTGACAATGTCGTGTCGCAAACTCGTCATCCGCAGGGACATATACCTTTCCTCTAAACAGGACCAGGCCTTCTTCGTAGTTCCACTCTTGAAGGTTCTTGACGAGTGTACGTGGTCCGTTTCGTAAGATGGCGTCCAGGGCTGAACGACCTCGATGTCCTTGGTTTTGCAGTCGCGGATACGTCGTCGGAGTTCGACATCACCGAGGGAGGTTACTGCTCCTGGCCTTGTTGCGCGTACTTGGAAGTACTTGGGGTCAAGCAAGACGCGCTCCTTGTTGTCGTTTCAACACCATCCTTGTGATCGGGTCGTCGAGACATTGGATCCGGGCGGTGGGAAATTCCTGGTTTATGAACGAGCGAGAAGTCAAATCGAGTGAGGAATAGAGCCCAACGTGCCTGTCGGCGGCTCAGCTTCTGTGCCGTCTTGAAGTGCTCCAGGTTCTTGTGATCTTCCAGATTTCGACGGTGTCGGGGGCGCCTTCGAGGTAGTGGCGCCAGGCTTCAAGCGCACGGATGATCGCAAGCAGCTCCTTGTCGTAGATGTCATAGTTTCCGTTCCGGTTCCGACAGGGCCTTGGACAGATACGCCACTGGATGCCAGTGACCGTCGTCGCCTTCTGCGAGAGTATACCTCCAGTAGCAAAGTCCGAGGCATCGACTTCAACGAGGTAAGGCTTCTTTGGGTCAGGCATGACCAAGACGGGGGAGGAAGTAAACGCAGCTTTCAGTGCGTCAAACGCAGTTTGGCAGTCCGCCGACCAGTCCCATGTGCAGTCCTTCTTTGTCAGGTCAAATAGGGGTCGTGCAACCTTGGAGAAGTCTTTGATGAAATGTCGGTAGAAGTTGCCGAAGCCGAGGAAGGATTGCACATCTTTGACCGTTGGGTGTCGGCCAGTCCTGAATACCTGCTACCTTGACGGGGTCCATAGCGATTGTCGTGCGAGATGATGAGTCCGAGGTATTCGACAGAGTCTTGCTCAAAGACGCATTTCTCCGGTTTGAGGAAGAGGTCGTTGTCTTGCAAACGTTGCAGAACCTGCCGCACTATGGCACGGTGTTCGTTCATGGTGCGAGTGAACACCAAGATGTCGTCCATGTAGATGATGACCTTGCCCGAGTCGATGAGATCCTTGAACAGTTCATTCATCATTGCCTGAAATGTCGCAGGGGAGTTCATAAGCCCGAAAAACATCACCGTAGTTCGAAGAGACCGCGATTCGTCTTGAACGCAGCCTTCCACTCGTCGCCTTCCTTAATGCGGACATTGTTGTAGCCCCAGCGAACATCCATCTTGGAGAAGATCTTTGCACCTTTGAGGCGGTCGACAATTTCAGAGATCAGTGGCAAGGGGTATTCATTCTTGACAGCGCCCTTGTTTAATTCTCGATAGTCCTGTACGGGACGCAGCTTTCCATCCTTTTTCTTCACAAGAAGAACGACTCGCCTGAGGTGACTTCGATGGGGATATAGCCCTTCTTCAGGTGGTCGTCGAGGAAGGTGTCGAGTTCGATCTGCTTGGAAGGTGAGAGGGGTAGATTTTGCACGGTTTGGGTTCAAAGCCGTCTTTCATGTCGATAGCATGGTCCCATGGCCGTCGGTCAGGAAGTCGCTCAGAGGTTTCTTGTCGAATACAGGTGCAAAGTCGTGGTACGGCGGGGGGACTAAGTCTTCAAAGGTTTGTGGGCGTGCGTTCTCTTTTGAATGCTCTGCAAGCTCCTGCGCTTTGTTAAAGCCGCCGCGGATGGGTATTGCATCTGGATTAGGACCATCGGTTTCAGGGAGGATTCCGGTGCGGCGTAGTCCATTGATCTCCCAGTCTCGGAATACCATGGGCCGCTCGTCGTGTCTTCAGTGAAGAGTCGTGCGGGTAGAGGGGAGCGATGGACCGTGCGGACGCGAACACCTTTGACTCTGCGTGCAGGAATAACATAAGTGGGGACTGGGGTCCAGGACACATATGTCGGCTCTGGGAAGGGATCGTCCACGACGAGAGTGTCCTTGGGGTTTTACCTGCTTCAACCTTACGCTGTGATTGGACCGATGATGGTTTCCGTGGCTTGGTTTGCGAGGTTCGTCACAGGAGGTTTGGACAGAGTGCACGAGGGAGGGCAGCGGAGCATGTCAACACGGTCTCGTTGCCAGTCTATGGTGGTGATTGTGCTCGTCGAGCCAGTCTGTTCCAAGGATCATGTCATGATCGCCGATGTCGGTGATGAAGAACTCAGCTTCTTCCTCATGGTACGCCTTTGAATCTTGCGAGTATATCCGATCCGCTGGGTCGTTGTGTCGCGTACCCAGCCCATGATGTTCTCGGTGCCGTCCACATACGCACGGGAACGGGTTTTCTAGTTTTCTTGTGGTAAGCTTCTTGCGTTCAACGAAGCTTCGGTTCAGGATAATTCCTTCTGCGCCGCTATCAAGCAGCGCGTCTGCGTCGATTTCTCTTTTGGTAACTCGTCCGATCAGCTTGACTTTGAGCGTGATCGATGGTGTTTGCCTGTTCTTGGTGACAGTAGACAGATACAAACACGGGGATACGATTGCTCACAGGTATGCATGGATGATAATACAGCGAAACGATTCGACGATGATACCAAAAGTCCTTTGCCTCCACCAGACGACGCGACTGGGGGCGTTTCAAAATCCTGCGATTCCAGGATGTCCTTCAACAGCGCTACTGCCTGCTCCTTGCCTTCCGCGTCCAGATCCTTCAGCTGGCGAGTGATCGCCGCGATGGTTTTGGATGGGTCGGGAGCTGCTTTTGCAGGACGGAGCCGTGTTGTCGGCAGGGAGGGGCCTTGGACCCAGTCTCTACTGCGCCCACCGTCGCGCGCTCGAATCGCGGTTGGGGCAGTCGCGAGAGACGTGACCGGCTTGTCGACACATGAAGCATTGCCTTCGCGCATCATCTTTGCGCGCTCGTCGTCCGTCAGCTTTGCAGGGCGGGTCGAGGTGTTGGTGAAGGCGCCGACTCGGCGCGACGAGGAGTCGTTGATCGAACCGTTCGAGGTGAGCGCGACAGCCCCCTTGGACTGACTGCTCTTCCTCTCCGGGTTCTCTTCGAGCCACTGGTGGTTGATGCGGCGGGCACTCTCCTTCCACTCCGCGAGCTTGGTGGGGAACGGGTACGACCGGGCCACCTGCTTGCCGAGGTCACGCTGAAGTCCCTTCTTGAAAAAGTGGATTAGCGCCTCGTCGTCGTACGCTGACATGGTTGCCAGCATCTCAAACTCGGTGATAAAGTCAGTGACGTCCCGGGTGGTCATTGCGAGCTCGTTGATCTTACGCTGAGCCTCTATCTTCGGATCGACGGGCACGAAGTCTTTGCCAAACCTCTCGAAGAGCTCTTTGTAGGAGCTATAGTGGAGTGTTGGGGGCGTGGGGTCGAGGGTGTCGGCGTCTTCCTTCTCGTCTTCGTCGGCGAAGAGTTCCATGCGGCGATGCGTGGCCCAGGCTTTCG
>SAXG01000042.1:362762-394939 GCA_012932865.1 Amylostereum areolatum
AAGAATCGGATTTTGCCACCGCTGCGGACGTTCTACAGCGCTTCCTGAACCCCCCTCCGACCAACTCCCCACCCCGTCGACGTACTGTAATCGAAGTCCCAGAAGGGATCAACCACAACGACACAACTGGGAAGTGGTACGCCTATAGACGGAACAAGAACGGAACCCCAGGACGATCAGTAGTTGAGTGGCAGCCCACTTCGTTCAGTCCCGTCCAAGATCACTGGTCGTGGCATCATAACCAGCAATTCCTCACCCCCGCCGACTTCCTTGTCGCAAAACAAGTTGAGGACGAAGTTGAAGAAGCAGAAGAAGAACCGACGAGAAACCCTACGCCGCCTTGATCAAGAACTCGCCCAATCCCTCACCGTCCCCCTCCCCTTCGACAAGATGTCCGACGCCGAATCCAAACCTGCCGTCTCCAAGCGGGAGATCGGCCCCAAGCCAAAGCCATTCAAAGGCGATAGACGCGACACCCTCCGGTTCTCCCTCGAGCTCCGCATGTTCCTGCGCGTTAACAAGGATGTTTATGCCACAGATGACGCCAAGATGATGCTCCTCCTCAGCCTGATGGAGGACGACACGGCGAAAGCCTGGGCCACGCATCGCCGCATGGAACTCTTCGCCGACGAAGACGAGAAGGAAGACGCCGACACCCTCGACCCCACGCCCCCAACACTCCACTATAGCTCCTACAAAGAGCTCTTCGAGAGGTTTGGCAAAGACTTCGTGCCCGTCGATCCGAAGATAGAGGCTCAGCGTAAGATCAACGAGCTCGCAATGACCACCCGGGACGTCACTGACTTTATCACCGAGTTTGAGATGCTGGCAACCATGTCAGCGTACGACGACGAGGCGCTAATCCACTTTTTCAAGAAGGGACTTCAGCGTGACCTCGGCAAGCAGGTGGCCCGGTCGTACCCGTTCCCCACCAAGCTCGCGGAGTGGAAGGAGCGCGCCCGCCGCATCAACCACCAGTGGCTCGAAGAGAACCCGGAGAGGAAGAGCAGTCAGTCCAAGGGGGCTGTCGCGCTCACCTCGAACGGTTCGACCAACGACTCCTCGTCGCGCCGAGTCGGCGCCTTCACCAACACCTCGACCCGCCCTGCAAAGCTGACGGACGACGAGCGCGCAAAGATGATGCGCGAAGGCAAGTGCTTCATGTGTCGACAAGCCGGTCACGTCTCTCGCGACTGCCCCAACCGCGACTCGAGCGCGCGACGGGTGGGCGCAGTAGAGACTGGGTCCAAGGCCCCTCCCCTGCCGACGAACACGGCTCCGTCCACTGCGAAAGCAGCTCCCGACCCATCCAAAACCATCGCGGCGATCACTCGCCAGCTGAAGGATCTGGACGCGGAAGGCAAGGAGCAGGCAGTAGCGCTGTTGAAGGACATCCTGGAATCGCAGGATTTTTGAAACGCCCCCCAGTCGCGTCGTCTGGTGGAGGCAAAGGACTTTTGGTATCATCGTCGAATCGTTTCGCTGTATTATCATCCATGCATACCTGTGAGCAATCGTATCCCCCGTGTTTGTATCTGTCTACTGTCACCAAGAACAGGCAAACACCATCGATCACGCTCAAAGTCAAGCTGATCGGACGAGTTACCAAAAGAGAAATCGACGCAGACGCGCTGCTTGATAGCGGCGCAGAAGGAATTATCCTGAACCGAAGCTTCGTTGAACGCAAGAAGCTCACCACAAGAAAACTAGAAAACCCGTTCCCCGTGCGTAATGTGGATGGCACCGAGAACGTCATGGGCTGGGTACGCGACACAACGACCCAGCGGATCCGGATATACTCGCAAGATTCAAAGGCGTACCATGAGGAAGAAGCTGAGTTCTTCATCACCGACATCGGCGATCATGACATGATCCTTGGAACAGACTGGCTCGACGAGCACAATCCCACCATAGACTGGCAACGAGACCGTGTTGACATGCTCCGCTGCCCTCCCTCGTGCACTCTGTCCAAACCTCCTGTGACGAACCTCGCAACCAAGCCACGGAAACCATCATCGGTCCAATCACAGCGTAAGGTTGAAGCAGGTAAAACCCCGAGGACACCTCTCGTCGTGGACGATCCCTTCCCAGAGCCGACATATGTGTCCTGGACCCCAGTCCCCACTTATGTTATTCCTGCACGCAGAGTCAAAGGTGTTCGCGTCCGCACGGTCCATCGCTCCCCTCTACCCGCACGACTCTTCACTGAAGACGACGACGAGCGGCCCATGGTATTCCGAGACTGGGAGATCAATGGACTACGCGCCGGAATCCTCCCTGAAACCGATGGTCCTAATCCAGATGCAATACCCATCCGCGCGGGCTTTACAAAAGCGCAGGAGCTTGCAGAGCATTCAAAAGAGAACGCACGCCCTCAAACCTTTGAAGACTTAGTCCCCCCGCCGTACCGCGACTTTGCGCCTGTATTCGACAAGAAAACCTCCGAGCGACTTCCTGACCGACGACCATGTGGACCATGCTATCGACATGAAAGACGGCTTTGAACCCAAACCGTGCAAGATCTACCCCTCTCACCTTCCGAGCAGATCGAACTCGACACCTTCCTCGATGACCACCTGAAGAAGGGCTATATCCGCCCATCGAAGTCACCTCAGGCGAGTCCGTTCTTCTTTGTGAAGAAAAAGGATGGAAAGCTGCGTCCCGTACAGGACTATCGAGAATTAAACAAGGGCACTGTCAAGAATGAATACCCCTTGCCACTGATCTCTGAATCGTCGACCGCCTCAAAGGTGCAGAAATCTTCTCCAAGATGGATGTTCGCTGGGGCTACAACAATGTCCGCATCAAGGAAGGCGACGAGTGGAAGGCTTGCGTTCAAGACGAATCGCGGTCTCTTCGAACCTACGGTGATGTTCTTTGGGCTTATGAACTCCCCTGCAACATTTCAGGCAATGATGAATGAACTGTTCAAGGATCTCATCGACTCGGGCAAGGTCATCATCTACATGGACGACATCTTGGTGTTCACTCGCACCATGGACGAACACCGTGCCATAGTGCGGCAGGTTCTGCAGCGTTTGCAAGACAACGACCTCTTCCTCAAACCGGAGAAATGCGTCTTTGAGCAAGACTCTGTCGAATACCTCGGACTCATCATCTCGCACGACAAGATCGCTATGGACCCCGTCAAGGTAGGCAGGTATTCAGGACTGGCCGACACCACGAACGGTCAAAGATGTGCAATCCTTCCTCGGCTTTGGCAACTTCTACCGACGTTTCATCAAGGACTTCTCCAAGGTTGCACGGCCCCTATTTGACCTGACAAAGAAGGACTGCACATGGGACTGGTCGACGGACTGCCAAACTGCGTTTGACGCACTGAAAGCTGCGTTTACTTCCTCCCCCGTCTTAGTCATGCCTGACCCAAAGAAGCCTTACCTCGTTGAAGTCGATGCCTCGGACTTTGCTACTGGAGGTATACTCTCGCAGAAAGGCGACGACGGTCACTGGCATCCAGTGGCGTATCTGTCCAAGGCCCTATCGGAACCGGAAACGGAACTACGACATCTACGACAAGGAGCTGCTTGCGATCATCCGTGCGCTTGAAGCCTGGCGCCACTACCTCGAAGGCGCCCCCGACACCGTCGAAATCTGGACAGATCACAAGAACCTGGAGCACTTCAAGACGGCACAGAAGCTGAGCCGCCGACAGGCACGTTGGGCTCTATTCCTCACTCGATTTGACTTCTCGCTCGTTCATAAACCAGGAATTTCCCACCGCCCAGATCCAATGTCTCGACGACCCGATCACAAGGATGGTGTTGAAAACGACAACAAGGAACGCGTATTGCTTGACCCCAAGTACTTCCAAGTACGCGCAACAAGGCCAGGAGCAGTAACCTCCCTCGGTGATGTCGAACTCCGACGACGCATCCGCGACTGCAAAACCAAGGACATCGAGGTCGTTCAAGCCCTGGACGCCATCTTACGAAACGGACCACGTACACTCGTCAAGAACCTTCAAGAGTGGAACTACGAAGAAGGCCTGGTCCTGTTTAGAGGAAAGGTATATGTCCCTGCAGATGACGAGTTGCGACGCGACATTGTCAAAATGTACCATGAATCGCCCCCGGCTGGACACCCCGGTCGCTTCAGACTTACGAGCTTGTGAGTCGTGAATATTGGTGGCCTGGCATGTCTGTCTTTGTCCGCGACTTTGTAGCAGGATGCGCAACCTGCCAGTCGACGAAGACACAGAGCAGCCGACCCCACGTCGACATGATCCCAAACGAAGTACCCGATCGACCATTTGGCGTCATCTCCACCGACTTCATCGTTGAACTCCCTGACTGCGAAGGCTATAACGCCATCAATGTCGTGGTCGATCGCCTCACCAAGATGGTGGTTACCACCCCATGTACAACGAAGATCACCAGCGATGGCACGGCCGACATCTCTTCGATAAGGTATAACCGGACACTACGGCTTAGCAGACAAGATCATCTCGGATCGTGGACCCCAATTTGCTGGACAGGTGATGCGTACACTCAACGAGAAGCTCGGGATCAAGTCCGCCCTCAGCACAGCGTATCACCCACAGACAGACGGCCAAACCGAACGCGAGAACCAGAACCTCGAGCAGTTTCTGCGAGTATTCTGCAACTACCGTCAAGACGACTGGGTGAAGTGGTTGCCCTTCTTCGAGTTTTCTCACACACTCTCGCACCCATGCAGCTACTGGAAAGGCTCCCTTTGAAGTCCTCTACGGCTTCCTCCCTAGGATGTACCCGTCCGTAAACCCGTCCTCAAAGGTCCCTGCAGTTGAAGAACGCCTCCGTCAACTTGAAGAAGTCCGACAAGAGATCAAAGCCAGCCCTTGCCCTCGCATCTGACTTAATGAAGCACTACAATGGTGACACGATCAGCAAATCGACACTGTTCGCCGTTGGAGACAAGGTCTGGCTCGAAGGCAAAAACCTGAAGACGACGAGGCCGAAAGCTAAGCTTGCTGCCAAACGATTTGGACCCTTCGAGATCGTTGACGTCATTAGCCCAGTGAATTACCGCCTGAAGCTGCCGAAGACGTGGAGAATCCACCCAGTCTTCCATGCTTCGCTGCTCACCGCATACAAGGAGACAACGGCACATGGTCCAAACTATGAACAACCGCCGCCTGACCTCGTTGATGACGAAGAAGAATATGACGTTGAAGACATCATCGACTCGAAGCCGACCCGCAACAAGAAAGGCATACAATACCTCGTCAAGTGGGTAGGCTATCCTGACTCCGAGAATACCTGGCTCCCTCGCTCCTCGCTCTCAAAGGTCACCGACATGATCGACGCCTTCCACAAACGCCATCCAAACGCACCCTGCCCTGTGCGTTCCCTCGGCATCTCCTTTTGACGATTTTCTCGCATCTACCCTTGCAGATGACATCGCGCTCCAGGCGAAAGCGCGTCTTAAAGGGGGGGTAATGTCACGGATCGTTCCATTTCTCTCTTCGTTTGCAGACCTTGTACACGCGACGTGTCACGGCACATGACTTTCCCTTGCATCACATGCTTCAACGACGTCATTGCCCGGACTTCCGAGCGGGGTTCCGCATCCTTATCTATGACATCACTGCTCCGGACCTTCGTCCTCCGCCCCATGACTCCTTTCCTATTGTTCCCCCCGCTCGCACCACTATCGCAATCGCATCGCACCATCGTTCCCACTTGTATATAAGGACAGTGTTTCTCTTCCCTTTTCCCTAGACTGTCCATCTCGTCATACGGTACTGTAGCGCACGTTGCACTACCCTAGACCCCGGCACTCTCGAATCTATTTTCTTCTCGCTCCTCTCATCGTCGCAACTTAGGCGGTTCATCGGTCTCATAAACTGCGTTTCTGACAGGTGGATGGTGCCGGCTTCGACGGCGTCGGAGTGGGGACCAGGTGTTGGGCCTTGGGACCAGCTGCACTTGCCGAGCCAGATGTGTTCGGCACTGCCGACACCTTTGCGGAGGGTGGCACGTCGCCTCCTGGTGCAGGCGTGTTCGTCGAGGGGGGTGGAGGGGTTGGGGGTTGACGAAGTGGTCGACGGACGCTGTGCCTTCGTCACAGCAGCCTCCCGTGCAGGGCGTCGGTTGATGCCGCATCGTCGGGGGTATAGGGGACTTCGAACCGAGGCGGAGGTATAGGCGTTGGGGTAGAGACGCTCGTCGCCACGTCGGACTGCTTCGCGGCAGCCTGCTCCCTTGCTGGCGTTGGTCGACGCTGCATTGTCGGAGGTGTCGGCGACTTTGTGGTGGTGACGGGCTTTGGTTCTTGTGGCGGAGGCTTCTGCGCCACAGCCTTTTGCTTCTCCACCGTCGGCTTCTTCCGCCGTCGGCTTCTCCACCGTCGGCTTCGCGGCTGTCGGCTTCGCGGCTGTCGGCTTCGTCGATGTTGATGATGGCTGCACACTGGAGGAGGGCGTCGGGAGGTCGACGGTGGGCGCGGGGCCAGGGGTAGGAGTGGCACTCTTCCCCTTGTTCTTTTTGTGGGGAGGTGCCTGGGCTGCCCAAAACCCTGCACAGATTCAGTATGAGGACGCAAAAAAGGGGGGGCCACGCACGGTCGTCCATCCACCACTTCTCCCCAACGTCCCCGGCCCATTTCCGCTGGTAGAGGGTGAGGTCGAGGTTTCGGAGCTGCTCGCCACAACAGACGCCCTCCGCCGGTTTCTTGGAAACCGCGTTGTAAACTTGCTGGTTGAAGCGGGGATACTGATCGGTCTTGAGCGTGGCCAGTTCCTTCTGGAAGCGTGCAGTGCACTCTTGCTGGTATGGGTTAGTCTAACATGGTGAGCGCGACGAGATTTTGGACGCACCACGAGAGGGAGGAACTTCCTCCAAAACTGTGACGTCGGGGGAGTGGGGTGGGATACATATGCCTCAACCGCTTCGAAGACTGCACGCTCCAGGCGACTGGTGTCATCGGAGAACTTGCACGTGTCCGTGTTCACCTTGGCACCCTTGGTGCTGTCCGCCATGATGGTATCAGCAATGGAAGATGAATAAAAAAAAGAGGGAAGGGGGAGGATGGCGATGACGGCACAACAGAGAGAATGAGAAAATGATGCGGTGACAAGTTGAGGTCCTGATTTGCTAATGATTTCCCACGGATCACGTGGCGCACTGATGCGTCGACATTCAAACTTCAAAGTCAAACTTCACTTCTTCCCTCACCACCGTTCATATTTTATCCAAGGTACATATGCACATTATCCTATAACTCATTGTTTATAACCTGCTGGCAGTGATGACATCCACATCAGCACCTCCCAACAGTGTCCTCAATGATGGCAATGGAGAAACTCCAATCCTGTTGCCCCCTGCGATGGATCCATGGTCCGATGGGCCAACAGACGATGAAGGAGACGCTGAGAGTGATGGCACCGATGAGTCGGGTACGTGCAATGTGTGCTGGAGTGTGAATCCACCATCATTAACTTTACCGTGGATCTGCAGAGCACGGTGTATGCCCAATTGCGTTCAAGGCCCGTTTCTCGGCAAAGCATTCGTGCCCTCCCAGTGTCCTCACGGACCCTGTCAGTTCCGACGGATCTGAAGACTCTCCTGTCACCGTTCTGCCTCCTCTTACCCCTGCCCCACGTTCTCCATCTCCGACAGCACACACGTCGGACGTCCAGATGTCGGATGTGTTGGGAATACCAACGGGATCTCCTTTGCCCGGCAGAATCCGACGGGTGAAGCCCAAGAGTAGCACTACGGCAGAGATGCCGAAACGGGTGACGTGTGGACAATCTGGTGAGTCATTGCATTGCTTTTCCACTTTCGCCACCTGATCGGGATGTATGACAGGGATTGAAAAGTAGATTGTGTTACTGCGTTGGAATGTACAGTACATACACATGCGTCCAATTCAGATGGTTATGTTATGCTTTCTGAACACTGCCTCCGCCTCATCCCGCAATGTTCTCCAAACATCCATTTGACGAGAGGCATAACACGCTGCACCTGTATTGTTCTCGGCTTGTTCTCGTTCCTGTATGTCCGACCATTCAGAGATCTTGTGATCATGAAATCGGAGGGTATTTTCCATTTGTGCGCAGACACGGATGATCTGCTCCTTTTTCCGATCCAAGTTCGCTCTCGCCTTAGGAGATTAACACGGAGAACTGTCCACCGGTCATTATCAAATACACTAACAGTAGAGAGGCAGCTTACATTCATCCTTCCAAGTTGGATTGGATACACCGTCAGAGTCTGCCTCTTGTGGCTGATTCATCCTCCAAAACCAAGCGAGCTGTGTCCGTGCGGCGTGTGGATCGGAGGGATCAATAATTGTTGTACTTGCCTGTAGATCTTGTTTCGTGAGTGCTTTGTACCGGTCTATGATCTCAGGTGAGGGATTCAGCCTGTGGAGGCATCTCCGTGCGTCCATATATATCTGGACGTGTTGTCGGAGGGTGCCCAAGGTGCCATGAACAACAGAGTATGCTCGTGTGACTTGTCTCTGGGTAGTTGCTGGACGAACACCGGTCCGATACTGGAATGACAAAACCCCGACGCATTCACGGATTTCCGCAAGTGAGTCGTTGGCCACACCAATCCATAAGTCTTTCTCTTGGTCCATAATATTACTGTTTTGGGGATCCGCTCGCCACGCTGATGACATTGCAGATGGTAGCATGATAGGAAGACATTCTGCTGGAACTTCGTTTTTCTTTTTGGTATTTGTCGGCATCTCCGACGCGGGCAGTAGGTCGATTTCACTGACTTCATCAAGCTCTGCGATGAAGTCCGACGGGCCCCGAGCTGTGTCCGATACAATGTATTTGCGTATCGACCCATTGAATGAAATGATTTGGGCTTGAAGTTTTGACTGGCGGGTGGCAATTGCCAATGTGTCCTGGGTTGGCCGACGAATTTCGGCTTGGAGGACGAGCCTGGAGAGGTTGACAGCATTGGTTATCACTCTGAACATGATCTATTGGAAACAATGAACTGTGCTCCGCGGAGGCGTGTTCCCGAAACAAGCCACTTCACACGTTCACCTCCCCCGAGGGCCTTTTCTTTCTCTATTAACCGCATTTGCAACTCCTTTTGTCCTGGTGCTACACCACGATAAGTGCTCCGTGGCAGTAGAATGTGTGTAAAATCCATACCAAGTTCAAGCCGAACCTCAAAAAGTGCCATTTTATCTTGATCTGTTTCACGACATTTCAGGGCATCAATCATTTCCTGAAGCTACGTCTTCAATTGGTCCGGCGTTGCTTGGCGAGTCAGATCCTCGTAGTACTGTTGACGGTCGGGAAGGTTGTTCTCGGCATCCTGAAGGCGGCGGTCAAGCATGGAGGCTATGGGTTCGTAAGCGTGGGTTTTCCAGTGATGTGCGAGAAGATTAGACACACACATTCCGATGGCCTTCTTCCAGTTGGAATATAAGATATGCCAATTGAGATTTTCTTCTCAGGCTGCCGGAGTCATGCTGCGTGAATTTCGGGATGCTGGATTGAGGATTGACCATAGAGTTTCGACAATCTCTCCATCAATATATCCAATACCTGGAATGTACAGGGGAGCAAACTTTGGGAAACACTCATCCACGTGTCCATGGATGTGCCACACTCCGATGCCATAGACCAATTCGAGACCAGTCGGAAACTCGAGATATTTGCTCCTGTCAACCCGCTGTCGGAGGTGGATTCCATACTTGCACATTATGTCGTATAAGGCGAGGACCTTGTTTATTCCCTTGACATTGTGCTTGAAGGTGCTACACAGTGCGTAGTCCACATTCATTTGTCTGTGTGGAGGTGTGAGATGGGAAAATGATCTGATAATTATATATGTACTTCTCTCCCTTCTGCAAGTTAACAGTGCCAAGAGGAAACCAGGCTCCATGATCTCCGCACGCTGTGGAAACGACACCTGAAACATCGCAGCCCTTGTGCTCCGACTCTGCCTGTGAGATAGCACAATGGTTGGCACATTTAACTCTGGTGGCCTAATCAGGTCGTCAGTTTCATATGTCCGACATCCGACATCTGACATCTGACATCCGACATCCGACATCTGATGTCCGACATTGAGAATGACTTACCTTTGTCTCAACTGCATGTCGAAGATGTACGAGGTATCGGGCCTCTGGTACAAAATAACCTGTTCCGTGCCCAAGGCGAACCTCACGCTGTGCAGGGGTAGCAGAGCTGAGGTGCTGTGCGCTGTAGTTTCCGTCGAGGACGGCACTGGCAGTGTACTTGCACCTGTAGCTAGGACGTGAGCTTGAGGTTGGAAAATGGTGCATAGGAACTCTAACGTCTCGGGATCACTTTTCCAATCAGGTTTCAAGTTGACACCAGGCTGTGGACATGCAACACAAAACAAACTGAGTTGCCCTGGTTGGAGCGACTTGGTTGTATTCCAAGCCCCAAAGCGTTTGAGCAATGTGATGTGTCGGTATTGTCGATTGACACGGCCCAGTTCGACATGGCGTGCCTTGTGAGCATGGTTAGTCTTCCGATATATGGAAAGTCCGACAACCATACCGGAACTGTGCTAGGTGACACCCTTGAGGTCTTGACTTTGAGGCGGTTATAGAAACCTCCGATTGTAACATTCGAGTTCAGGTTTTTGTCACTGGCATCATCTAACACAGAGGAAGGTGAAGGCGGTCTTCGGAGTTTTGACGCTAGCAGGATACAGGCCAAGCGCGAGTAGTTGAAGATCTGCACTTGCCAGCACCGTCACATTGACAGAAATGAACACCCATTTGATGAACACCTGTAGAGTGTACGAGGACCATCATCCGATTGCCAAGAGAGTCCTGGGGACCAGGAGCCATCGGATCAGGGCAGGTGATGGAGTATCATTGTCTTCAAAGTCATCGTCTTCTTCGGGGGATGTGGTACCTGCAAGATTTGGAGTAAAGGTTTGTTGGGTGGGAGTCGGTCGGTGGTATCAAAGACAAAGTGTTTGGGGGTGGTGAATGAGGAGGGGGTGTGGCTTCTGGAGAGGGTGTCGGAAGGTGGGATTGACCTGTGTTACGAAGTGATAGAGGGACGGCTGAATGAGGGGAGGTGTCGGATGCCCTTGAACGCTGTGTCGGAAGAGGTGCCGGAAGAAGAGGTGGTGTAGTTAAATTGGTTGACGAGATGAGACGTGAGGTCTTGTAACGGGCAGGGTTTTCCTCCATGACCTAGAGAAATAAAAACACCGATGTCTTGGAGCCATGCTCCTTTGAAGTGTCCTCTTGTCCACCGCTGGACTCGATGGAAGGGGTGTCGGATGTGGTCTTTGCGAAGACATTCAGAGCAAACATTGGGTGATCCGAAGCAGTCCTTGCAGCGCCAAATTGCCATCTCCATCCCCACAGTCAACACATTTTGCAGACATCAGAGCTTCCCTCTTCTGCATGATGGCAATGAAGAGTCGGGAGACGGACTTTCCACTCCTTCATGAGCATATTTGTGTCTGCGATGAAATAAGTCAATAGATTATTTACTCAGAATAATAGTCGCCGACCTTCCCAGCATGTTGAGGGAAAAGCGGTGGAGGTGGAGGTGGTTGCCAGTGAGGATTGGTATCGGCATCGACATCAAAGTCATCAACATTATCAAGGTTTGGGGTGTAATCAGTGAGAGAGTTGTGTCGAGTACTATTATCTCGTTTCTCGACTGTGAGTTTGTCCGGGCGACGGACTTTGATCTTGTCGAGAATTGGCCCCTTCTTGAAAGTCACAGTGCCATACCAGTTTCGTTTGGCATTATGTTGTGTGATGCGCGAGGAAGTGAAGAGTGTGGTCCTTGTCATATTCTAAAGCTGAGGATGGTCAGGATGTACTGGAGATGGTGGATGTTGATAGTGAAGATGTTGGAAGTCAACTCAAATGTTATCTGATGCCTTCGGCATCTGCCGCACTAATCGGAGCTAAACCAAAAGGCCTTGTCACGGATCGCTCCATTTCTCTTCGTTTGCAGGCACCTTGTACACCGCGGACGCGTCACGGCCACATGACTTTTCCTTCGCCTCACATGCCTCCAACGACGTCACACTGCCCGGACTTTGTCCGAACGGGTGTTGTCCAATTCCTTATCTATGACATCATTGCTCCGGACTCCCGCCCTCATCCCATGAACTCCTTTCTTATTGTCCCCCCGCTCGCACACTATCGCATCACATCGCCACCATCGTCCCACTTGTATATAAGGACAGTATCCCTCTTCTTTTCCTCGACTGTCCATCTCGTCATACGGTACTGTAGCGCACATTGCACTACCCTAGGACCGACACTCTCAAATCCATTGTTCTCTCTTGCTCCTCCCATCGTTGCGACTTAGGCGGTTCCATCGGTCTCATAAACTGTGTTTCTGACACCTGGACAGTTCTACCCCTACGCCTACCTCGCACCCCTCTCTCCATCTACCTCTGCCGTCTCTACGACGTTTAAAAACTCCCACCACGGACCTCCCCGAACGCACCGGTTTTCCTCCGTTCAACGGAAAGCCGATCACCCCCCGCAATGACGCACCACTCCCCTACCTTGGTCCGACGCCGTCCCCGTACAGAACCTCTGCAAAAGATCCCTGGACCGCGCACGGCCTCAACTTCCGCATCTTCGAGTGGAGGTGGCACAAGGATCACGGTACTGTCGTCCTTGCCCTATACGTCCGGATCACTACGTGCATCAACGTAGATCTCAAATGCCTTGAATTCACCTCCACGCCCCCACCTACCACACATACCTCATCCAGGACGCCCCCAACCCGATCCTCCAAACCAGTTTCACCTCCGTCTCCCAGTTTAACCGCCGGACCCCCGAATCCACCCCGCCACCAGTCCTCCGTCCCACCATCAAGGGTAAGACCCTTCGTCGCCGCCACCACGAACATAAGATCCGCCAGGCAGTAAAAGCCGGCTACCTCACCAAGAAACTCCTCGGCCGTTGCCCCATCGCGGCGGACTTCTTCTAGACCATCATCACGTCCTCCACAGCCCCTCGTCCCCCCACCCCGAACCTTCCCCCAGGCGTCTTTCGAGACTACTGTCCCGAAGAATACTATATCCTCACCTCGCAGCAGACTAAGGAATCCGTACGTTGGCTACACGACGAACCAAACCGGCAACGTCGAGACTGGTACTTCGACGACCGCGACGAACAACCCTACGTCGAAGAATCGGATTTTGCCACCGCTGCGGACGCTCTACAGCGCTTCCTGAACCCCCCTCCGACCAACTCGCCCCCACCCCGTCGACGTACTGTAATTGAAGTCCCAGAAGGGATCAACCACAACGACACAACTGTGAAGTGGTACGCCTATAGACGGAACAAGAACGGAACCCCAGGACGATCAGTAGTTGAGTGGCAGCCCACTTCGTTCAGTCCCGTCCAAGATCACTAGTCGTGGCATCATAACCAGCAATTCCTCACCCCCGCCGCTTCCTTGTCGCAAAACAAGTTGAGGACGAAGTTGAAGAAGCAGAAGAACGCCGACGAGAAACCCTACGCCGCCTTGATCAAGAACTCGCCCAATCGCTCACCGTCCCCCTCCCCTTCGACAAGATGTCCGATGCCGAATCCAAACCTGCCGTCTCCAAGCGGGAGATCGGCCCCAAGCCAAAGCCATTCAAAGGCGATAGACGCGACACTCTCCGGTTCTCCCTCGAGCTCCGCATGTTCCTGCGCGGTTAACAAAGATGTTTATGCCACAGATGATGCCAAGATGATGCTCCTCCTCAGCCTGATGGAGGACGACACGGCGAAAGCCTGGGCCACGCATCGCCGCATGGAACTCTTCGCCGACGAAGACGAGAAGGAAGACGCCGACACCCTCGACCCCACGCCCCCAACACTCCACTATAGCTCCTACAAAGAGCTCTTCGAGAGGTTTGGCAAAGACTTCGTGCCCGTCGATCCGAAGATAGAGGCTCAGCGTAAGATCAACGAGCTCGCAATGACCACCCGGGACGTCACTGACTTTATCACCGAGTTTGAGATGCTGGGCAACCATGTCAGGCGTACGACCGACGAGGCGCTAATCCACTTTTTCAAGAAGGGACTTCAGCGTGACCTCGGCAAGCAGGTGGCCCGGTCGTACCCGTTCCCCACCAAGCTCGCGGAGTGGAAGGAGCGCGCCCGCCGCATCAACCACCAGTTGGCTCGAAGAGAACCCGGAGAGGAAGAGCAGTCAGTCCAAGGGGGCTGTCGCGCCTCACCTCGAACGGTTCGACCAACGACTCCTCGTCGCGCCCGAGTCGGCGCCTTCACCAACACCTCGACCCGCCCTGCAAAGCTGACGGACGACGAGCGCACAAAGATGATGCGCAAAGGCAAGTGCTTCATGTGTCGACAAGCCGGTCACGTCTCTCGCGACTGTCCCAACCGCGACTCGAGCGCGCGACGGGTGGGCGCAGTAGAGACTGGGTCCAAGGCCCCTCCCCTGCCGACGAACACGGCTCCATCCACTGCGAAAGTAGCTCCCGACCCATCCAAAACCATCGCGGCGATCACTCGCCAGCTGAAGGATCTGGACACGGAAGGCAAGGAGCAGGCAGTAGCGCTGTTGAAAGACATCCTGGAATCGCAGGATTTTTGAAACGCCCCCCAGTCGCGTCGTCTGGTGGAGGCAAAGGACTTTTGGTATCATCGTCGAATCGTTTCGCTGTATTATCATCCATGCATACCTGTGAGCAATCGTATCCCCCGTGTTTGTATCTGTCTACTGTCACCAAGAACAGGCAAACGCCATCGATCACGCTCAAAGTCAAGCTGATCGGACGAGTTACCAAAAGAGAAATCGACGCAGACGCGCTGCTTGATAGCGGCGCAGAAGGAATTATCCTGAACCGAAGCTTCGTTGAACGCAAGAAGCTTACCACAAGAAAACTAGAAAACCCGTTCCCCATGCGTAATGTGGACGGCACCGAGAACATCATGGGCTGGGTACGCGACACAACGACCCAGCGGATCCGGATGTACTCGCAAGATTCAAAGGCGTACCATGAGGAAGAAGCTGAGTTCTTCATCACCGACATCGGCGATCATGACATGATCCTTGGAACAGACTGGCTCGATGAGCACAATCCCACCATAGACTGGCAACGAGACCGTGTTGACATGCTCCGCTGCCCCCCCCTCATGCACTCTGTCCAAACCTCCGGTGACAAACCTCGCAACCAAGCCACGGAGACCATCATCGGTCCGATCACAGCGTAAGGTTGAAGCAGGTAAAACCCCGAGGACACCTCTCGTTTTGGACGATCCCTTCCCAGAGCCAACATATGTGTCCTGGACCCCAGTCCCCACTTATGTTATTCCTGCATGCAGAGTCAAAGGTGTTCGCGTCCGCATGGTCCATCGCTCCCCTCTACCCGCACGACTCTTCACTGAAGACGACGACGAGCGGCCCATGGTATTCCGAGACTGGGAGATCAACGGACTACGCCACGCCGGAATCCTCCCTGAAACCGACGGTCCTAATCCAGATGCAGTACCTATCCGTGCGGGCTTTACAAAAGCGCAGGAGCTTGCAGAGCATTCAAAAGACAACGCACGCCCGCAAACCTTTGAAGACTTAGTCCCCCCGCCGTACCGCAACTTTGCGCCTGTATTCGACAAGAAAACCTCCGAGCGACTTCCTGACCGACGGCCATGGGACCATGCTATCGACATGAAAGACGGCTTTGAACCCAAACCGTGCAAGATCTACCCCCTCTCACCTTCCGAGCAGATTGAACTCGACACCTTCCTCGACGACCACCTGAAGAAGGGCTATATCCGCCCATCGAAGTCACCTCAGGCGAGTCCGTTCTTCTTTGTGAAGAAAAAGGATGGAAAGCTACGTCCCGTACAGGACTATCGAGAACTAAACAAGGGCACTGTCAAGAACGAATACCCCTTGCCACTGATCTCTGAAATTGTCGACCGTCTCAAAGGTGCAAAGATCTTCTCCAAGATGGATGTCCGCTGGGGCTACAACAATGTCCGCATCAAGGAAGGCGACGAGTGGAAGGCTGCGTTCAAGACGAATCGCGGTCTCTTCGAACCCACGGTGATGTTTTTCGGGCTTATGAACTCCCCTGCGACGTTTCAGGCAATGATGAATGAACTGTTCAAGGATCTCATCGACTCGGGCAAGGTCATCATCTACATGGACGACATCTTGGTGTTCACCCGCACCATGGACGAACACCGTGCCATAGTGCGGCAGGTTCTGCAGCGTTTGCAAGACAACGACCTCTTCCTCAAACCGGAGAAATGCGTCTTTGAGCAAGACTCTGTCGAATACCTCGGACTCATCATCTCGCACGACAAGATCGCTATGGACCCCGTCAAGGTAGCAGGTATTCAGGACTGGCCGACACCACGAACGGTCAAAGATGTGCAATCCTTCCTCGGCTTTGGCAACTTCTACCGACGTTTCATCAAGGACTTCTCCAAGGTTGCACGACCCCCTATTCGACCTGACAAAGAAGGACTGCACATGGGGCTGGTCGGCGGACTGCCAAACTGCGTTTGACGCACTGAAAGCTGCATTTACTTCCTCCCCCGTCTTGGTCATGCCTGACCCAAAGAAGCCTTACCTCGTTGAAGTCGACGCCTCGGACTTTGCTACTGGAGGTATACTCTCGCAGAAAGGCGACGACGGTCACTGGCATCCAGTGGCGTATCTGTCCAAGGCCCTATTAGAACCGGAACGGAACTACGACATCTACGACAAGGAGCTACTTGTGATCATCCGTGCGCTCGAAACCTGGCACCACTACCTCGAAGGCGCCCCCGACACCGTCAAAATCTGGACAGATCACAAGAACCTGGAGCACTTCAAGACGGCACAGAAGCTGAGCCGCCGACAGGTACGTTGGGCTCTATTCCTCACTCAATTTGACTTCTCGCTCATTCACAAACCAGGAATATCCCATCGCCCAGATCCAATGTCTCGATGACCCGATCACAAGGATGGTGTTGAAAACGACAACAAGGAGCGCGTCTTGCTTGACCCCAAGTACTTCCAAGTACGCGCAACAAGGCCAGGAGCAGTAACCTCCCTCGGCGATGTCGAACTCCGACGACGTATCCGCGACTGCAAAACCAAGGACATCGAGGTCGTTCAAGCCCTGGACGCCATCTTACGAAACGGACCACGTACACTCGTCAAGAACCTTCAAGAGTGGAACTACGAAGAAGGCCTGGTCCTGTTTAGAGGAAAGGTATATGTCCCTGCAGACGACGAGTTGCGACGCGACATTGTCAAAATGTACCATGAATCGCCCCTGGCTGGACACCCTGGTCGCTTCAAGACTTACGAACTTGTGAGTCGTGAATATTGGTGGCCTGGCATGTCTGTCTTTGTCCGCGACTTTGTAGCAGGATGCGCAACCTGCCAGTTGACGAAGACACAGAGCAGCCGACTCCACGTCGACATGATCCCGAACGAAGTACCCGATCGACCATTTGGTGTCATCTCTACCAACTTCATTGTCGAGCTCCCTGACTGCGAAGGCTATAATGCTGTCAATGTCGTGGTTGATCGCCTCACCAAGATGGTGGTTACCACCCCATGTACAACGAAGATCACCAGCGATGGCACGGCCGACATTCTCTTCGATAAAGTATACCAACACTACGGCTTAGCGGACAAGATCATCTCGGATCGTGGACCCCAATTTGCTGGGCAGGTAATGCGTACACTCAATGAGAAGCTCGGGATCAAGTCTGCCCTCAGCACAGCGTATCACCCACAGACAGACGGCCAGACCGAACACGAGAACCAGAACCTTGAGCAGTTCCTGCGAGTATTCTGCAACTACCGTCAAGATGACTGGGTGAAGTGGTTGCCCTTCTTCAAGTTTTCTCACAACTCCCGCACCCATGCAGCTACTGGAAAGGCTCCCTTTGAAGTCCTCTACGGCTTCCTCCCCAAGATGTACCCATCCGTAAACCCGTCCTCAAAGGTCCCTGCAGTTGAAGAACGCCTCCGTCAACTTGAAGAAGTCCGACAGGAGATTAAGGCCAGCCTTGCCCTCGCATCCGACTTAATGAAGCACTACAATGGTGACACGATCAGCAAATCGACACTGTTCGCTGTCGGAGACAAGGTCTGGCTCGAAGGCAAAAACCTGAAGATGACGAGGCCGAAAGCTAAGCTTGCTGCCAAATGATTCGGACCCTTCGAGATTGTTGACGTCATTAGCCCAGTGAACTACCGCCTGAAGCTGCCGAAGACGTGGAGAATCCACCCAGTCTTCCATGCTTTGCTGCTCACCGCGTACAAGGAGACAACGGCACATGGTCCAAACTATGAACAACCGCCGCCTGACCTCGTTGATGACGAAGAAGAATATGATGTTGAAGACATCATCAACTCGAAGCCGACCTGCAACAAGAAAGGCATACAATACCTCGTCAAGTGGGCAGGCTATCCTGACTCCGAGAATACCTGGCTCCCTCGCTCCTCGCTCTCAAAGGTCACCGACATGATCGACGCCTTCCACAAACGCCATCCAAACGCGCCCCGCCCTGTGCGTTCCCTCGGCATCTCCTTTGACGATTTTCTCGCATCTACCCTTGCAGATGACATCACGCTCCAGGCGAAAGTGCGTCTTAAAGGGGGGGTAATGTCACGGATCGCTCCATTTCTCTCTTCGTTTGCAGACCTTGTACACGCGACGCGTCATGGCACATGACTTTCCTTCGCATCACATGCTTCAATGATGTCATTGCCCGGACTTCCGAGCGGGGTTCCGCATCCTTATCTATGACATCATTGCTCCGGACCTTCGTCCTCCGCCCCATGACTCCTTTCTTATTGTTCCCCCCGCTCGCACCACTATCGCATCGCATCGCACCATCGTCCCCACTTGTATATAAGGACAGTGTTTCTCTTCCCTTTTCCCTAGACTGTCCATCTCGTCATACGGTACTGTAGCGCACGTTGCACTACCCTAGGCCTGACACTCTCAAATCCATCTGTTCTCTCTTGCTCCTCCCATCGTCGCGACTTAGGCGGTTCCATCGGTCTCATAAACTGCGTTTCTGACAGTAGGTGAGGATGAAGAGTACTTTGTCCTTGTACATCACAAGGTCATCCTCGGCGGCTTGCATGTACTCCTCGCATGACCGCATCCAGTCGTTGAAGTCCTCTCGTTTCCCAGAGAAGCCTTCAGGAGTTTTCGCGTGGACCTTCTTTCGAGGGGGTCTGGCGGCGGCGGCAGCTGGGGCACTAATAGTGACCACAGGGGGGTTGACGATGATGGGGGGGCTGTCAGAAACGCGGTTTATGAGACCGATGGAACCACCTAAGTCACAACGATGGGAGGGGCGAGAAGAAACAATAGATTCGAGAGTGCCGGGGTCTAGGGTAGTGCAACGTGCGCTACAGTACCGTATGACGAGATGGACAGTCTAGGGAAAAGGGAAGAGAAACACTGTCCTTATATACAAGTGGGAACAATGGTGCGATGCGATGCGATAGTGGTGCGAGCAGGGGGAACAATAAGAAAGGAGTCATGGGGCAGAGGACGAAGGTCCGGAGCAGTGATGTCATAGATAAGGATGCGGAACCCTGCTCGGAAGTCCGGGCAATGACGTCGTTGAAGCATGTGATGCAGGGGAAAGTCATGTGCCGTTACGTGTCGCGTGTACAAGGTCTGCAAACGAAGAGAGAAATGGAGCGATCCGTGACAGGGGCAGTGACGTTGACGGTGGGGGGTGGCAGGTTGAGGGCGGCAACAAGCATGGCAGGGATGGTGACCCATTGGCCGTTTACTTCCATGAGCCATGCATTGTCGGTGCCGTTATTCATGTGTTGGATGGGAGAGCCAGTTTGGCCGATGACAATGTTCCATATTCCACCAATTTCGGTGCAGTTGGCAAGTTTGGCAGGGAGAGGGGGTTGGGGGTCAGTGTGGACCCACTGGGCAGCCATGACTGGTTTGTCGAGGTCGGAGAAGTCTTCGTCAGTGACAGGTGGTAGGGCGGAGGCGGCGATGAGGTTGAAGTCAGCTTCAGTGAGGTCGGGTTGGTCTCCGTCGGTGAAGTACCAGATAATGCCACTGAGTTCAGTGGTTATAAAGGCGACTTCTTGGGTGTTGTCTCTGAGTTGAGCAGTAAAGACATTGTCATCTTCTTGAGTGACACCTAGTGGGAGGGGGAAGATGCAGCAGTTATCGAGGTCAGTGTCAGAGCCTGTTTCTGAGCTGGAATCGGAACCATTGAGTCCGAACGAGGGAATTGTTTATAAGTGGGTGAGGTCGATGACCTCTGGCTCTGGTGTGGGATCGGGGGTGTTGCCTGGTGTAAGGAGGCAGTGGGTGTGTCGAGTGTCAACAGATATTTTCTCGTTGGGTGCGTAGAAGGACTTTGGGGGTTGCTCAAGTCTGTAGCGGTAGGTGATGTACGGGCGGAAGTGGATGTAGCGGCTTCCGGTTCCTTGTTCTCTTATTTTGAGGCAATAGAAACGGACGTCTATGACAGAGTCTTCGAGTTCTTCTACGCCGAGGGCAACCTTCCAATTGTGCCAGGCCAAAGGGTCTTTGGACTCGTTGATGAGGGAGATGATAGTGTCATCGCTGATAGGGATGAATTCTTGTACTTGCGAGCGCCAATCTTCCATGCACGAGCCCCCAGCCAAAATGGTTACTCTGTGTGGCAAGGGAAGATTTTGTCGAGGGGAGGTGGTTCTGTTATGAAATCGCAAGACAGTCTGCCTCAGTCTTCTCGACCTGTTGGCTGTCTCTTCGTCTAGGGGACACAAGCCCAAAGACTTCCTAAACCGCTTTCCTTTCGCCGCTTTTACTTGTTTCCTACACCAAAGGTGCACCTTCTACTGTCACCTCTGAGCTTTAAACTCCTGGTGTTGGAGAGTCTTGAGTAGGTGTAACGTTTCAGAGGAAACGTCAAGCCAGCACCGGTATACGTGCGCACGACCACAATGTCAGGGTAACAAGTCGCGTACTCTGGGGGCAACGGTCTAGGGTGGCACAGGGGGGAGCAAAGTCAGTACCAGATGGGTACTACTACTACTACGCTACAGTACGTAGGGACGGTCGTAGGGTGGTGCAAGAGTAAACAGATCTCGGGCTTATGTCAGCAACAACTAGTGCAATGGCACCAAGTTACGACACAGCTGACTAGAAGATGAGGACAACGGAGGGGAGCCAATCAGACACGGCGACAGACAAGGGAAAGCAAGCAAAGTGGGTAGGATTGACTAGCTCGAGATAAGGAATATGTACAGCGAGAGCGAGCCTTATATACACAAGAGGAGAGAGACTTAGGTAAGCAACCGATACACGGTGATCAGTAAGCAGACCTAGTATAAGTAAGCAGTCATATGTAAAAGAGCACAGCATGAGTCAGTATTGTACAGCATAAGTCAAGAGAAAGGAGTCAGACCCGGGCTGAGATGAGTCACGTGGGTCTGGGCGGGATATAGATGAACCAGGTCCAGGCCAAAGTGGAGCCGGACCAGTGATAAGCCAACAAGTCCTAAAGCGTGTAACCGATGTAAAGTAAAAAGAAAATTATAGACCTTTCATGACATGGGTTTTGTAGCTGTGAAAGCAGGAAGAGGGAGAAGAATAAGAAAGGAATACTTAATATTTTTCTCGTCGGAGACAAGCTGCCAGTTGTACTATTGTGAGATGGAGAGATGCCAACGGCCCCACATGAGCTCAGTGTCAACGGAAACGGGCAAAATTTGGAGGGTATGTCCGATCGCTATGCGTACACAATTGGGCCAAATTGGCAACCTAGTCCGATCATATGTCTGTCCGGAAAGGGCTCATCGGTGTTGAGGTTCAATCTATAATGCATACGGATGAGGGGATACGAGAGCGAAAATTGGTCCCAAAAGACGGCCAGATGATGGGTACCTGTCCCTGACGGCAACATTCCCGGGTGGGGTCGGCACCGTACGCCGGCCCGCGGCGAACTTGACCTTAGTCGCCAGCGATGTCCGATCCGTAATGCGCACGGAAATGGTCTCGAAAGGGTAACCCCAATCCTAATGCGCACGGAAGAGGGGCAAAATCGTGCGTACATATTGGCCCAAAATCGCCGATTTAGGATCGGAGTTGCTGGGGGATACGCCGGGGGCCTCGGTCGGCCCCTCGCACTTAGGCACAGACTACTTCTGCCCGCGGTGGGGGAATTGCGTTGAGTGCCAGACTTCATCGGTCCGTGTCTCCGCTTTCCTATTCATCCTCCCCCGCACGCACCACCTCACAAACGTCTGGAATCGAGACTATAAGTATGTGAGTGGTGTCTTGATCCGGGAATTTCGAAGCTCACGGGGACAGAGGTTATGCCACCCAAAGGAGCAGCTCGCAAGAAAGCACCATTTGCCAGTGCAGAGGGAACTGCGACACCACAAACCCCTGTGAGTCTCGCACCCTCGGCGTCGAAAACCCTGTTCTGATCGTTTTTCTACCACGCCGCGCAGAGCCTCTCCGAACAACTATCGTACATGCAAAGCCCCCGGCCGTTCAAGAATCTGAACTACACGAAGAATCTGAACCGTCGCGCGAAGAACCTCAAGGCGATGCTCGGGCAAGAGCGGGAGCGGGAGCGTGTCGAGCGGGAGCGCAGGCGCGCTGAGCGAGAACAGGCCATGGACGTCGATGGAGAGGGGGATGTTGGGTCTAAATCTGAGAGTCGAGGGGGGTCCGGAGACGAAGACCTGCCCACATGTGCGTCGTCATTGCCTGTCCCAGAGATACATACTGACGATAGCGCTCCTGGGTAGACCTCTCTATCGAAGCACCACCTTCAGTTATACCTGCACGCCACTACTGTGATATCACTGGCCTCGAGGTGCGTCTAAACGACATCCGAGATACGCGGGTAATGATAGAGGGTGGCACACAGGCTCCGTACACCGACCCTTCCAGCGGATTGCGATACCACGACAAGAGCGTATACGAGCTCGTCAGAGGATTGGTGAGTTCTCAGACTTTGTGTATCGGGACGTTTCCTCAACCCTGCGAAGGCGACGAGCGCGGCAAAGGAATATCTGTCGGCACGCGGCGTCAACCCCATTGTCAAGTAATGAGGTCCGTACTATGGTCACTTCCCAGGCGTCGGAAATCTTTTCAGCCACGCGTAATATACGACATTCTCAAGTCCTCTTCGACAAACCTGCATTCTCCGGTCTCAGGTTTCCTAGACGCCCTCCCGTCGCCGTTGTGGCATCCCTCCTCCCGCTCCCTGTGGTCACGGTGCATGGCCAATGCGTCTCCCATTTCTAGCTCACGGCGTTTCGCCTTGACAATCCCATCACGTTCGTAGCTCTTGTGTACACTGTACAGTGCTGTGTTCTACATATGTAGCGCTATCTCCTGCATTGAAATCGAAAGTCTGTTGTAACTTGTATGAATGCATATGCACGTATGGCATATCTCCAGAACGGGGGTCCTCGACGGAGTAGGTGAATAAATTAGATTATTATAATATTATGGTCGTTATTCAACTTTCAAAAGAATAAAAACTCGACCTCTGCTGATCAAAAGATGACAAGAAGGGGATTCGAACCCCTGCCAGGATTTCCCTGATGAGAAACCTTCGTAAGAAGGCAAGCTTTCACTTGAGTCACACGCCTTAGACCGCTCGGCCATCTTGCCATGCAATGCCGTTGCGACTGTGCCATCAGATAGCGCTCATTCTCCTCCTTTTCTCTGGCTCTTGGCCTCGCGTTTCTCTTCTCGAGCACCGTCACGTCGCGCTCGGTGTCGGATTGCCATGCTTCCTCTACGCCGCCTCCGTCCCTCCCTGGCCCGGTCCCTCACTCGCTCCAACACCACCACCGCGACCACTCCACCGCCCGCTGAAGTCACATCCGCCGCTGCCGCTCCTCCGCCACCGCCATCCACCGCTTCACCGCCATCCACCCCTGCTCCCGAAACCCAAAAGACCAACGGACGCAGTCGGTATCCCACACACCGGCCGTCCATAAACCTTGACCGTCCGCGCGAATGGCATCGTCCGGTCGCTTATGGCGTCCTCCCCGCGTACGACCTCGCCCTTCGCGTCATTGAACACGACGCGAAGGCCGTCCAGGCAGAAGCAGCGGAGCTGAAGGACAAACTCGACAAAGGTCTCGTCGAAGAGTCGGACAGGGCGTCGGCACTAGAAAGGCTGGAAGTTCTTGAGGTCATGAGCAAGGTGAATTTGCCGGACGTGAGGTGGAAGGCGGCCAACGGCATGGGTGCGTTCTGTCCCTTCGCTTTCCGTCGACCTAGGCTCACCGATTTGACGTTTAGCGGACCTGAGCCAGCCCGTTTACCGTCGCCTTGTTGAGCAGCGGTGGCGCAAGGAAGGCGCACTGGACCTCCTCGTATGCCTTTCACTCTTCAACCTGTGCCCTATGCTAAACCGTGTACCTTCCTAGATGGAACGTCTACACCAAATGCACGTCATACCTGACGTGCTTCCCGACTTTCATCCCTCCTTGGACCTTCGTATCACGGTTCCCTCGCGCCCGCACAATGCGCGTCTGGCCCCTAGACACAAAGCGGTCGAGCCGGGGGTCTTCGTTTCGTGCGACAGGGTACGCTTTTCCCGATGTGTACTGGTACATTGCCTTATTGTATCCTGGACAGACGCGTAAGGCACCTAGGCTGTATACCACCGTCTTCCACACGGACCCCCGTCTGTACACCTTGCTCATGATCGATCCTGGTTCGGCCTACATCCCCGTCCTTTACGTTTCATGCGCTTACCAGTCATTTTCAGACGTCCCTGACGAGAGCAACGCTGCTTTCACGACATTCGTGCACTGGCTTCAGTGGGTGTTATCTAATTTGTTTTCCGTCCCGATGTTAATTTTTCCAAAGGCCGAACGTGACTCTCCCCATGTCCAATCAGCCGTTAGATCTCCCTACCGCGCATACATCCTACATTCCACCCCACCCGTCCCGCGGCACGCCCTACCATCGCTACGTGTTGCTACTCCTTCCTCAAACGACGCGTATCCGCGTACCCCAGTTCACGGATGAAGAGCGCCTCGGCTTCAACGTGCGCGAATTCGTGGAAAAGTACCGGCTGAGGACAGATGGCGGCGGCGCACACATGTGGCGTGCGGTGTGGGACCAGAGCAGCACCAAGGTGTGGGAGGAGGTTCTCAGTACGTTCTCATCCCGTTCTGTACCATATCGGCTAACTGACCGTGATCCTTTTTCCCCAGAGAAACCGATGCCAAACTATGGCTACATTCCCAAGCCGGATGCCTATGCCGAGGTCAAATCGAAGAAAAGGTACACCGCGTAGGCACACCCGTACAATACACCTACTTTCCTTTATCCCTGGCACATCCAATACATCACGCACTGATCTAATAAGAACCTGTCTGGCTGGACAAAGCCTGGTCCTTGAAGCACAGCTTCACTGTGTTGGCTTGTCGGACAGAACATATCATGGAGACGCCACTGACGCCACCCTCCATGTGGAGGCTGGGTACCCGAGTAAGTCAAAATCTACAGTGGTATGAAGAATCGATTTACATCCGTCGGGTCGGACCTCCCACATAGATACCCTTGGAATTCGTCCATTCGTACAGCGGCTGAACTGTTAGACCTCGAGGGGTCGACTACTTCGGAATGCAACACTTGCTTACCAGTCCATCCTGTGCAATTATCTTCGCCTTCCAGTCCCGGTCGACCTCGCCCAGGTCCCAATTCGCAGAGACGTAGCTTCAACGATACCGTTCGTCGTGTCAAAACACGCCCGCTTGAATAACATTGAAGCACCCACCGACCGCTAAGCCAATCCGCGCCGCCTGCGCTGAGATAAACCGTGGTTGCGGCACAAAGCGTCGGCGTATCCCACTCCCACTTGTTGAGGTCGAAGGGGCCAAAGTCATGTTCATTTACGAGCCGGGTGCTCACGATGCCGGGGTGGAGGGCGAACGCTTTCACGTCGGGAAATTCTGATAAAAAACGATGAGTTGCCAAGGAGTCGAGCCGGACTCCCTTGAAGAATATAGAACCAACCTAGGTCAATGTACTCAACCAGGCGGTTCAGCGCATGCTTCATGATACTGTAGTCACTCGCCCCAGAAACACGGAGTTGTGCAGTACGAGCAGAAATTGCAACCACGTAGCCGCTTGTCTTCTGGAGGGCTGGGAGAGCAGGTCTGGATCCAACTTCAATTACATACACGGCAGGTCAAGTCACAAAGATCCGACACACCTCACGAAGTTGAAAGTACCCCGGAGACCGACTTCAAAGGTGTTCCACCAGGCCTCTTCGTCCTTCTCGGCCAGCGCTATGCCCATCAGCCGATAATGAGATGAACCCATCCCAGAGAGTAGATAGTATTGGGGCACGCACTTTCACCCCAAGACGTCAACGTAGCAGCATTGGGTACCAGCACATCCAGTCGTCCATATGTTCCTAAAGCCTTGTCCACCGCTTCTTTCGCTGCCTTCGGATCCTTGACATCCACAGCGACGCATTCGATCTGCGAGTCAGGTGCTTCCACTTGTATAGCAGTGCGGACGGCCTCGAGGGCGGGTTGGTTTCGGGACACCAGGAACAACGAAGCGCCCGCACGCGCAAAAAGCGTTGCAATTTCCTGGCCTATGCCACGCGAAGCCCCAGTGACGAGCACAACCTTTCCCTTGAAAGTCTGGGCAGCGTAATGGGGGCTCGGATCGATGGTTGCATACACGCTGCCCGTATAAGCAGGGTATCACTCGCCAGTAAGTACTTGACGTATAAGAGGGAGACGAACGACGTACTCGTGGCGTACAGTCACAGGCAAGTCCTCCTCGACTCCTTTGAACGTGGACATAATTGCGATGGTGGGTAAAGCACGGCGTGTGCGGACAGGTCAACGTTGGGCGTCCTTATAAGTATGGTGGGGCGTCTTTACAGTCACAGGATCTCCGAAGTGATCTACCTTACGCCCTTCTAACCCTTCGAGAGGCGGGAAGGGCATGACCTACTTGACGTTCACAAGCGCCATAAGCACCACGGAAAGGTCAGATGGAAAGGAAAGCATGGCCCGTGGTATGCAATATTCTGATAAGCCTACCGGTGTCTCTCGCCTGTTTTTTTGTCTTCCCGTACGAACCGATCGGAATCTGCATTGGCGTCTGGGTTACCGCCATTCACCGATTGGCGGCAGGGGAACTCCGTGGTTGACTCATCTTGGAGATCCCTCTGCCGCGGGCGCCTCGTCGATGACCTTACCCTTGCGAGCCTTGAGGTTGCCAGAAAGTTAAACATTTGAACGGACGCGCTACATAGCGTTGTGGCGTGGCGCCGTGGCACTGAGGCGTGGCGCCATGGCGCCATGGCGGCGCGTTGAAGCTAGTTCTCAGTTAACTTCCCGTGGCGCCATGGCGGTCGCCACGTCAAGCATTCCAGAGTCTTTGAAGAGACTTTCGCGCCATGGCGCCATGGCGCTGTGGCGGGTCCTGTGTATATAAGTCGTGTGCGCAAAGCCCCGACTTGAATCTAAGTTCCCCCGCCCCCGCCCCCGCCCCCGCCCATCTCCCATCCACCTCCATAGATTATGTCGCTTTCTACTCTTATTTCTCCTCTGCTTGTCCACTCTGACGGCCTTGCTGAGACCGTTTCGGTTGATGCTCTTCTTCTCTTTTTTCGACTTATCGCGCAGCTGAAGGAACGCCTTTCCTGGCACTGCGCCTCCTCCTACTCCGGCCCTCCTCACCGCTTACCCTCCAACGTCGTCGGCTTCTTAGCGTCTGCCTTACATCTCGACCCTTCCGTCGTCACCGATCTTTGGGCCATTTACCAAGACCTTGCATGGTCGATGACTACTGCGGACGGCTCTTTGCAAGGGAGGTATCGAGCGGGAGATCTTCTGGACGTTTTCATGCACCACGGACTGCCCTTCGATATTGGTGAGTGCTAATATTTGACTTTTTTTTCTAACCGTAATTTACTGACGTAGTCTCGTAAGGCTTTGGCGACCTTTACCCTCCGACACGGGTTTGCTTCAACCCCCTGTGCATGGCACCAGGACCTGGCCAAGCACAGATACCCCGCGATCTCTCCAAGATCGAGTTCATCCGCGTCGTCCATTTTACCAGAGAATACGGTCCCGTCCCCGTGCTATCTTTCTCGGCAACGTGCCGAAGTATGCCTTATTTACCTTGTAAACCTTCCGCTCAGGGCTAATAAGTTGTATGTACCAGATTGTGGGACACACTATTATCCAACTTATTACGTCCACGGTCACGCCTCCAACCGGAAGCGCACATACTATCCGGGTTCACCATCGACCATTCATGTCACCAAACATATTTTTGTCGAGACCTCCCTCTGCATGCGATTCACAAACTCGATGGTTTGCGCCTGGTGAGTCTTTCGAGTCGACCTTGATATGAACCTTAAACTGACCATCAGATTAGGGTTTCCGCGAGCAATAACGGACGCATATACGACTTGGAACACGGCGAAGCACGAGTCCGCTTCCCAGCTGCTTGGTCCGTCTCTCCGTCGATGACCGTCACCATCGTCTGGGACGCGTTTTTCCTTCTCGCTTTGATCAGAGACCACAAGGAGCGCGGCGATCAGCTTCGCCTATCCAATGTCGGTGATCAGTCAAAGCGTCTTGAGGAAGCCCTCAACGCACGGAACAATCTCATGGCAGGACAAGGCCAGGAGTGCTGGAATCATGCGTGTGATCGATGCTGCGCCATAGAAGTCAAGGGTGAACTCGATGAGCCCAGTACGTCCCATTCGACACTTGTGTTTGGATCCTGTCTGACCTTCCCCTACTAGGTGTAATGCGCGCCGTTGTTATGGACGGCGTTACAGTCGGTCGGCCGTGCTGCAATGTGCATGATTGCCAGGGCAAGCTACCTTCCCAGCGAGCAAGATTCTGTGACGAGCACTCGTACAAGGACAAGCTTTGCGTCGTTGATGGATGTGATGCAGACGCTGGTGTGGGTTTCCGCACTTGCTCTGACGCATCCCACCGCCGCTTGGAGGACACGAAGGACCAGTCCGCGCTATTTCAACTGCGACGCCGCCTTGAACGCCAGAAGTTGTTGCGGGCAGAAGAAACTGGCGAGGGCGAAACGGAGGAGCTGCTAGAGGTGGAAGAAGGGATGGGATGCCCGGACAAGTCGGATGCAGGGAACGTGAAGTTGCGGGCACGGTTTGGGCGGCGTCGCACTCACAACGAGCAGCTGTGTGTTGCGACGTGTGGTGTAATGCTGGGCCGCGCGACTTTTTTTGGGTCGGAGGCGATTAACGGCGCTCGAGTGAGTAAATTCTTTCGGTGTCGTTCTGTTCATTGTCTCACACTTAGTGCAGGAGTTCCTGCACGGTCTTTTCCCCACGAAAAATTCCCTCCCACAAGTCATCTTCTACGACAACGCCTGCAGCCTGCAGAAGCATATCATTGCGGAAGGTGACACTCACTTCTCCAATTGCGCTTTACCGGTTGACGTGTTTCACATGAAGACGAAGCATAAAGACTCCGACGATTTCTGTGGACAGCACTGTAACCCGGCGCTGTTCCCAGACCTCGTGGTGCATGGTCGTTGGCGATTCAACTCGTCAGCCGCGGAGATGGCGAACTCGTGGTTTGTTGGATATCAGGCGATTGTGAGGGAGATGAGGGAGGTGTGATATGATTACTTCTTGGACGAGATGGTGAAGTTGCGCAACCGTATGATCGTGGACGATCTTCGCAAAACCGGCGCCCATCCGTTTCATCTGTCTAGGGACTACTTACTGTCTTAATATCCATTACATGCACATTTATAACTATGCTATTTAAACTCATGTGTTGGCTGCTATTAACCTCGCTCTTGATCGCCGCGTGTGGTTTGTGTGTAAGAAATTGGTACGCAAGTTGCGAGTCACAGTTCGTCGTTCGACGCGTCTCGGTCGATCTTCGTACATGCTGTTCACTCCGTACGCGTCTGACTCCATAATCTATTATGGCGTGCCCTACACACTGCCTGAGCCATTGTCAACCTCCATCTCCACACCAAACACGTTAGAAACATCTGCCGCGAGATCCTTCACCTTCGAGAGCAACAAGATATGGGTATCCCACCGCGTGGGATCTGCCGCCTCCATTTCCACCTTCCGCTGAGGGTCATGCACCGCCAGATCGCCCAGCTTCCGAAATCCGCTGGCCACCCACCGGAACAAACCCCCTGCACTGTACTGGGTGATAGAGCACCGAACCTCGCCAGGCTGGACCGGTGTGTTCGAGTGAACGATGCATGCTGAGAGTATGCAACACTCCGAGTTTGGGGGGAACTCTATAATCAAACCAAGTGAATGCAGGACAAGGTGGCCGCCCGCTTGAGGGTCGAAGTTCCCGAGCGCCATAATCGAGCACCATCCGCTGGCAAGGTTGCGGTGGTCGGTGTGCGGGGTGGTAATGACTTGCCCTCCGAGGTTGAATGTCGTTGCTGCCCATACCGAGTTCGGGTATGGACGTTTCAGCTTCGAGTCGCGCTCGCATAGCGCGTTAAGGGTATCGTCGAATTTCTTGAATAGCTTCGGGGCCGTCGTGGCAAATGACGCTATAATTGTGCACATAAGTATATGTAGGTCGGGGGGCAATGCATACGTACCGCTCCCGTGGCCAGCTAGGCGTATAACGTCGTTGTCCGCGAGAAGGCGATCAACCTCGGTCTGCTTGCCCTTGCTGGCTTGCTTGCGGTTCATCGGGCCCTGTCGGTACGGTTAGAAGCAGCAGGTGATGTTCAAAACTAATCAGCCAAACCTTTTGTCCACCTCCGTAGGATACCCCGGCATGGAAGCACGGGTACTCACCACGCCGATGCTTCGAGTCGGTCTCATTGAAGTAGAAACGTTGCCCAAGGTCGACCAGCTTGAGACAGACGCGGCCACACGCCTCGTCCCAGGTTGGATCGTCGGGGCGGCCGTGCATGGCACACATGATGTAGCCGTTTCTATCGACAAGGACGAGCGGCTTACTGCATACGTGCATACTTGTGAGCTGAGGCATGCTAGAGGAGGGAGAGACCCACCGTCCATCCCAGCGTATCTTTCGAAGGCTTGCGGGGGCGCCATCGGGGAGAGCCTCACGTCCCAACCATGCGGTTTTCGTATGAGGTAGGTCGCGAGCGGCAATGGTGCACTTGAATTGCATGATCTTCGTGTACTTGCGGATGACGTGCGGTCGCATTTTGAATTTCAGAATGGCTGTATTTGCCCGCGCACGCTCCTGCGCTCGTTTGCGACGCTCTGCCTTGGTGAGCTGGGTGCTGGATGAACTGCCGGCCGCCGCAGGCCGATGCGCGTGTTGTCCTATTTGCCTGAAGGCGAACCCATCGAGAGGGGTCCGGGACTGTACTGAAGGAGAGGGTGAGCTGTAATAGACGAAGCGTCAGCGTTGTCAGTGACCAGCACGGAGGCGACGCACCTATCCCGCTCCCCAGCAATTCTACTTCTGCCGGCCTCAGCCTGCTCTTCGTCCTCGTCCTCCTCAGCCTCCTCCAAGTCCGAGTCTGGTTCGTCGACTTCGCGTGCAACAGCAGCCTGGTAGAGATCCATGATGTCGATTTCGATATCCACGACATCGAAGACGTCGCGGTCTCCTGGGCAGAGACGTCGCAGGTCCGGGAACGCGTCCGTGTGCGGGCTGCACGGTTTTGCATGCGATTGGAAGGGTGAGCCGCGTGGCGGCGTTCGTGCTTGTGGTGGAGGCGGTGGCGGAGACGGAGGAGGCGAGAGCGGAGAGCTATGTCGGCGCAAACGCTCCGAGCGACGAAGCTGCGAGGGGTATGAGTTTGGCTACGAGCAGCGGTAAGATTTTACGCACAGGGGTCTGCGCCATTATACCGTGCCAGGTGTTGAGGGGGGGTCGTCTGGAGAGGGTGAGGGTGAGGGTGAGGGTGAGGCCGGTGACTCGTGAGGAACGGAGCGAAGGGGGGGAGAACGTGGGAAACCGTCGACGCGCTCGGACGCGTCGCGTCCAAGACGCGTCCAAGGCGCGTCCCGTTGCGCGTCGCAGTCGGCTCGCAGCGACCCCGTCTGGAGCACATAGCAGCAGCGGGGCCTGCACCCCGTTCCAACCTACCGTACGTCCCATCGAGGCCGCTCTACCCCCCGACGAGTGCAGGCGCTGCACACAGCGTAACTCTCGTCGAGAGCGGCCTCGAAGCGCGCCCGTAGCGGTCATCGGCAGCGTCGGCGTTGCGTTTGCAGGTAGCAACCCTCGAGCTGTACGCGGACGCACGGGCTGAGGTCGTGCAGTGCTCGAC